>APFE030404283.1:0-26583 GCA_000404065.3 Pinus taeda
AACTGTGGGCCATGACAATGGAAGTCTGCATCATAAAAATGTGGCTGCAGCGACTTGAGCCACTGGTTCAGCGGATCAGAATCAGACTGTTGCTCTAGAGTTATCTCCGTATCCGTTTCCACCAAAACCTAAATCGATGGTTTGAGATTTAGAAATGCATTTCGGATTTTAGCTAGAATGAAAGCGACTAATTGGTGGAACGAGATATAGAATACCGCTTATGCAAAGTCGGTGATGCCACTCAGTGGAGGTTTCAGAGGAAAGAATATATACACGAAGGAAACAACATGGAAAAAGGACAGATGGAAGATAATCGTCAGGATCGGATCTCGGTTTTACAATGACGATTATCGGTAAGAATGACGTGATATGAAAACTGGAATTCTCATCCCAAACTTCCCAAACTTCATCGTTCAGGATGATTAGTCTCTTTTTTCTTTTTTTCTTTTTCTACTTTTGATATGATCATGTTTGGGCAAAAAGAAATATATGTGGATCATAAGATCAATGGCTGCAAACATTTTTTTAATTGATGTTAAAAGTCACATAAGGTACGAACATTACTAAAATATATAGTTTCACATTGAGCCACGATTGGAGCCATTCCATTGCACTACAGTGCGCTAAAGCAAAACAAGCGCATTGCATCAAGGGCATGTCAAATTTCAACACATATATTCGATGGTTGAGGACGATTTGTTGCGGCTACCCCTGAAAATACATTCGGCGAAGAAAAAAGTAACACAAACAAATATGCATTTCTTTTGTGACGAGGAGAAACTCAACATCACAAATAAATCAAGTAGGGGATTTGAACCCAACAAACACGGGATTTGAACTTGAGTTTCTCCATTTTCAATGATTTTACATATCTCAAATTATCAATTCACCAAATAAACATGTGTTTTCATAATAACTTACAATAAATAATATTTAATTTTATAGTGATATACAAATAATACAAGTAATAATTAAATCACATAGTTCAATATAATATAGGAGATGAATTTCAATATATTAATGTGGTGTTTTTAATTAAATTAAGTAAATTTTTCTTAAATTAGTATTATTAAATTTAAAATTAAGATGTAGTTACACTAATTTTTTGTATATAAAGATGAGTGAGTACCATGTATATTGAATTTTTTTTCTTACTAATATATAATTTTAAATACCATATATCAAGTTTATATTAAACATTAGAGAAATTACCCATATCCATTATCTATGAGGTGTAGACCAATTGGTTTGTGTGGTGGTCATATGTTCAAATTTCATGGGGAGGGGCTAAGGAGTGGAAGTTGCTTTGGAGTCCCAAGAGACTCAGTGATGTTAGCTTTGGAGTCCCAAGAGACTCAGTGATGTTAGATAACTCAATATAATTAGTAGTTATAAATTAGCATCAATTTTACCATATAAATTTATAAGCATATTTAGATTTAATTACCATATTTACCTTTCCCAAAAACCATAACTTATTTCAAAATCAAAATATTTTATAAATACTTAACTTTATTTTTATTTTAAAACATTTTTAAAAATTAAATCTAAAACCAAAATCTAGTAGAAGATTTTTTAAACTTTGAGATTTAAGTTGTTTAAATATGTAGAATTCTCGTGCGCCAAAGGGTTTTTTTAGGGTTTTGGAATCTATTTATGCATTCAAAAATGCATTTTGAACAAAAAAAAAACCTCACTATTTGTGGAAATTGTTTTGTCATTCCGTTGAAAAAGTCTATTTCATCTATAAGTTAAGTAATTGCTTAGAGAAATGCTCTCCTACGCATTAATGTCCTTTAAAAACTATAATAATAAATAAAATAAAAAATTAGTGATAATTATCAATAAATGTTTTGACTTGGTCAAATTAATAATAAAACTATAATATATATATATAATTATATAATATATATATATATATTATATATATATATTAATATATATTATATATATATATATAAACTACATTATATTTTTAATTATTATAATTATTAAAAACCAACCTAGAATTCATCTTTAAACTCCCCGAGGATCAATCTTTTTTGATGCAAACATATTTCAGAGTGAAATGGAGATTGATATCTTGGCATTGATAGATGTGGAATTAAGATGGATCCTATTGCTACGTTTTTATATAATATTATATATATATATATATATATATATATATATATATATATATATATATATATATATATATATATATATTTTTATACTTTTAATTTTTTAAATACATCACATTAAATGTAACATACCTCCTGAGCCTACTATGAGAATTAGCTACTAGCCTTTCATCATTATAAGTTTTCTTCATTTACAGTTAAGGTTTAACCATTGTCACAATTAATATTTTTTTCTATCATTACATGAACCTTTATTATTCATGTAATTATACTTATTTTCATAACAATTGAAAAGCATCAACTAAGGAATCCATAGTACTACATACTCCTTGTATGCTTTACCAGATTCAAGATGGGACCCTTAGATTCATTATATGACTTATACAACAGATCCATCATTAAGCACAATTTACAAATTGTGTAAAAGAACTAATTATGGCATGCAACCCATAAAATTCATTGGTTAATCCCCACACGCATAAATGGACACATTATCTTAAGTCTATTGTAGTTAGCCTAGCCATGCATCAGGATCATAGTTATATAGACATAGTCAAAAGTGTTACTGATATAACTATTATGCAAAAGGCAGAATGGCTAAACTAGCCTCATTGAATACACACGCAATAAATAATCTGACCATAGACTGTGCAATTAGAAGAATTATTCCAAAACAATTCCGCATGCACCAATGTCTCATACCAATTTATATGAGAGGCATCACATAATGTTAGAGGCATATTATGTTCCTTCATTAAATTTAATGATGATCAAGTTTAGATTCAATAGCTATCTCAACACTAACATACGACTATCTCATACACAAAGTTAGTAACAACAATTTTACTCTTGCACAATGGTCACATGGAGAGTTGATCATGTGTAAGCTAGATCCCTGGCACAAGTATTAACAACTACCTACTATGATTCACCAAATTTACCTTGGATGCAATAAGAGTCACATGCGTAAAAATGCAATCATTCTCATAAATACCAATAACACAAACTTCTATACTTCTGAGCTGAATTATTTAACAACTTCAACAGTAAGAAGTAAGCATAGAGGGTAAGAAACAAACATACAATACACCCCATGCAAGTGATTCCAACTATATTAGAATTGAAAGAACACCACTTGGAAAATAGAGCACCACCATCCAACCTTAGAACTGACTCTTCCAGTTCAACCTCGAGTTGAGGTTCTTGCCATGGATCAACTCCCTCCAATTGATCTATGCAATGGGTATTTAATACCCTCTTTTATGATATGGTTTCCATTAGAAGCGTCCCGCTTTTATGGATCTTTTTATCCATTTGCCTGAGCTTACCTCAGAATAACTCACCTTTCTCTCACACGAGACTTTTCCTCATAAAAAATTGCCTCTCTCTTCCACACAACTTTTATGTTTTTCTCAATGGATATTTATCTCCAATCCATCCATCATATCTAGAATTACATCTAGAAGATTTATCATGAAATATTATCCAATCCCATTCCTCAATGGGATTTGGCAAGAATCTCTTGTTTTGGTGTTTCACTTTTCGAAGTGATTAATTTATTTCATAAAGTATTTACTTTTCATATTACACATCAGACCTAGATTTTCTCAGCTTAGGTTTGCAATAGTTTGACACACAAGGGAGGGGTGTTACATACTCCCCCCATTAAATTTACATCGTCCTCGGTGTATTACTACATCCTCATTCACAAGTAGTTGTCTCTGAATTCATAGGCTCCCTTGTCCTGGTCATCTAATGCAGATCTTCCAATAGAATATATCGGTTACCAAGGAGTTCTACCAACACATCTCCTTCCATTGCTACCTGTAACATTTGTTTCAATCAATTTTGTGAGAGTTTTTAGATGGAAAAGCTCAACTATGTTTACCACAATTAATATAATAATTTGATATACAATACTACTATTTGAGTAGTTGTGGCTTATATTTGTCGTCATTTATTTTAGTTGAATAAATGCATGTTCTTCCCCTACATTCTTCCAAGCCTTTGTGTTCTTGCCGAACACTTGCTTCCTGCAGTTTCTTTGTATACAAGAAGTCAACTAGTACATTTTCCAAACTAATATGTACAAAATATCATAATAGGTTAGCTCACACATAACCATCATAACCATATGTACTCATGAGTATTGTAATCACATGTATGCCAAATTGTAAGTAAACCACCATTACTTATCCTTGAATCACTTAGTTTCCTTCCTCTGTACAACATATAGGTTGGTTGCCATGCTAGACAACCACCCAGTGTCTTCATCCATACCTGCACATAGTGTGTATTACACACACACACCTATACATGTCATATATTATTATTATGAAATACATGTATTCATACTGGTACCATATATACCATTTGTACATAGTATGATTCGTATCACTAGTACACCATACCAATGTCCATATCATCACCTGCATGACATATAATTTATCCACATGTTTCCAACCAGGTTTCCTTCTTTACCTTTAAGTAAGTGGAATAAACTGTGCTTAGTTTATAAGGAATTTCATGGACCTGTTTCATTTCGGTAACCAATGAAAGTTTTATGTCATACTATTCGAGTGGTTTTATTTAGAAATAATTTTCCTATGTCATGTGGTTGCAACAATATCAGCATAATGGTATCATAACAATCATCATGCATACTACAACTCAATCATACCCATAACTTTTAGTTTTGGGATTAAATCTATCACTGGTACAAGGTTTTAACAACAATGGAATATACCTTCCACTTAAGTATAAAATAAACTATTAAATATGATACTCGGTCTATCATAGATATTTGAAGTCTAATAACCATCTTAGCTTATCTTTAACCAAGAGAAAATTTGATTGGTTCTTAACATTTATTCCACACTTAAACAAATCATATCATATGATTTACTATGGCTCTTTTTGTACTTCTTCCAACACCTTGTTGGTTATGATGAATTCCATGTAGGTCTAAACCTCATTGAATAAATAGTATGCACTTGCATACTTCTCCCATATAGGAGTTATAAGTGAAAGCTATAATATTCACAACTTCACACCCCTTAAATTTTTATGTGAGGGTGTGACCCTTGGTTATTTACATGTTAACAACTCTTAACATTAAATCACCCTTAAGACTAAGAGATCAGTTATCATCTCTTATCTTACTTGATGCATGTGTTATTTTACTACTAATATTAGATATTTAGATCACAATGAGCGATAATTATGAAAAACTGTTTTGCTTTACCAAATGTTTGCTTACTAATTCAAAGTCATGTTTTGAATCTAGTGTATAAAAATAGGTTGCTCGAATTTGGTCTAAATCACCAAGCTGCACTATGTGTACTATGTTTATATAGAGTACTTGCACACAATTTATTTTACTCTTATTACTTCTCACAAGAAGTACATTTGTCATATCTCAATTCATTTTGCAGATTGGAAAGGTTTATGTTTGCGAGAGGTTACCTCCAAAACCCTGTTTATATATGCACATACATGCTCATTAAGGTACACCTCAAGTTGCAAAATTTTCTACACGTTAAGTTTCACCCATGAGTACTTGAGTGAACTGTTGAGAAGGTGCTTTTAAGTTTACACTCTCTTTCTACCATCAACCAAGAAGCACTAGGACTTGCTTCTAGATTTCCATTATGTATGTACACTAGATGTACTTTTGGTGTCAGTCAATTGACCTTCTTATGTTATCATTATTAATATATGATGTCCTTTTTGTCATGTATACATTATGTTGTATGCACATACTTCACCATCTCATCCCTAGTTTAGGTTATATTTATATGTACTTTATGCCTCTTTCATAAGTAAATTATGATATTCCTTTACTCAACTAAAATCCATAGGTTCCAGCCTATTCGAGTTAAATTAACTATGCATAATATCGTGATAAGGTTTTTTCTCCATACTTAATGTGTAATTGGAACATTTTATTATTAAAATGCTTCATCCTTTGGAAAACCATATCCAATGTGCATTACATCATTACTTGCATGTAACATTTAATTGGAAGACAACTTTAAGGTACTTAGTCTCATATTACATAAAAAAACTTGTCTTTCACATCTCCCATCTCTTCTTAGGATGTTTTAAGCATAACTTAATTTCCTTAAGTTATGTCCTTACTTAGAAAACATACAAATCATAATTTGTTTTTGGATATGGGTAGAATAAAGTGATGACTTATTACTAATTTACCTCAATGAATTTGTATTTTATTAAATTTTTCCCTTGTATAGAAATCATGCAATCTCAGAATATAATTTTAACGTGTAAAATGATATGATGGCCATATCATTAAACCCACCAATCACTATTATCTATTGAATTAATCAATTTTGTTTCATTCCAATATAGCTTTCCATGGATTCTCTCTTCTCCCTTGCAACTTAGTTATCCAAAAACATGAATATTTAACATAAGTGTAACGATTAATCTCTACTTTTCATATATATGGATACTCACTTCAAATTCCATTTAATGATTTTTAATATAAACATAGTTTAATATTTGACATCTATGATATCTAATCAGAGTCAAATGCACCACATATTCTTCCACATACATGGTAAATTTCCTCTTTGTTTTCTTATAATTCAGTTTATAAGAATTCTGATTCCTTGACATAGGAAAGCATATCCATGCAGCTGATTGTAACCCCACAATGAGTCCTTCATGAAAGTCATACATGTACTTGTACAACACAAGTACTCATATTCGTCTTATAGATGCATTACTTGTTATCAAGATTTAATATTGCATTAATAGAATGGCCATGCTTTACCATGATTATCAAATCTTTAATTATCTTGCTCTGCTATTCATCTTTGCAAGCATCACTTTTTAATCATGACATAAAGTTCCTCATAAGGGAGTTCAACCACAACTTAAGTTTTGAAAATTTTCACAATATATAATAAAAATTTTAAGCTCCTTATCTATGAGGCAACACAATAAAGTAACTTGTTAACATTAATAAACATGTTAATTGTCCACTTTATCACTGTTCTATGCATGCAACATACCAGAGAAACTCCTGGTAACTATATATCATATATGCTCCCCATAAGAATCATCCTCATCATCAACCTCTAATCAAAGTCTATTTGATGAAGGGGCTATATGATAGCAAAAATAAGTGAAACATCAACAATACTTATAATCACATTACATGTGAGACTCCTCAATGTCTCAAATAATCATCACTCTTGAATCAAGGCAACAATATCATTCTAACTCAACAAATCATGAAAAAATCCTCATAGAAATATGCAATGATTAGCAACATAGAACATCATCAACTCTCTCTCTCTCTCTCTCTCTCTCTCTCTCTCTCTCTCTCTCTACATATATACATATCAGTGTTTCATAAACACCCATCTCATGAGCACAAGTCTCGGCCAAAACATAGCAATTTGTGTAAGGAATGTATCTAGTAGCAAAAATTCAAGCATAGTAAGAGAATTTTTCATCATAACCATCATACCAAATTGAACAGACAATAGTTTATACTCGGCTATCCCACTCACTTCAACCAAATTGTAATTAAATAGAGGCACCTAAAGTATAACTAAGCAACAATTTTGGGTGCTACCTTTTGCCTCCCTCAATATTTGAATATGCAGAACTCGATTTTGGTTTAGATTAGTTATAATTTTAACGCTTCACCTCATTCGATAGTAAACCAATTGAGGTTCAACCTTTACAAGTTAATCAATACGTCAAATTGTAAATATCAATTCCTGATTGGGAAGGTAACAAAAAAAATAGAACTTCCGTAATAGAAATTAAAGTCAAAATTTTTAGCACAATTCCCAAAATTAAAAGAAAATTTACCAAAAATATGTAATCTAAATGTGGTTTATCCCACATTTTGTTTCTTTACGTTTATAACTAGCATTTGCACTAGATGTTGCAAAGGAAACGCCGTAAGGCATATATTGACGAAAGCAAATAGAGAAAAAAATACTTTGATAAAGAATAAAAATATATTAAAGACTCAAATCAATGCCCCATTAACTAGAACCACTTAGTAGACATTCCATATGAAATGGGCATATGATCCAAGAACATTTCTGCATAAGAGAGCCAATTAGTGAGCTAACATGAGTATAAATGGTTTCATATACTAAAATCCACAGGTCTAACAAATCTTGCTTAGCCATTTAAGATATAGAAGCTATCTTGTTTAGCCATTTAAGATATAGAAGCTTCGAAACCTTTGTATATGAGCTATTGTCAAAGGACTCCCCTTGTCCTCAGAAGCATTACCACTAGTACCTGAAGGTTTCATCGAACCCTTGACTTAGCTCCCCAGAAAGTGGTGCAAGTTGCATAATTCAGTTTCACTCAATCGTTGAATTCCTGTGTTTTTCACCCAGAATGCATGATCTACAAATCTCCCAATTCTTAGAGAACAAGAGAACAAAATTACCTTCAAATCAGAATTTTACCAGAAAATCAAATTCCCAAAGCATACATGTGTTTTTATTTTGTATAACAGAATCCTATAAATTCTTCATTTTTCGCAGTCAGCACAGTATGTTGTATACATGAGATAGATTTGGGCAACTGTATTCATGTCAAAGTTGACAGCTAGTCCACATTTTAAAGATTCAGGAAAAAAGGCAAATGTAAATTGCTGCTAAATTACGTTGTTATGAAGGTGAACATCCATTTGATAATATATCAATTTGTGGAGTGACTGATAATTTGTAACGCTGATAAGCCACTCATTTTGTACACATTGGACCTTAACAAGAGTAAGGTTACAATCTTCAATACCAAAAATAGATTATGACAGTGAACCCTAACAAGACTAAGGTTATGATCTTCAATACCAAACATAGACTTATCATTGTAAACATTAACAAGACTAAGGTTATGATCTTCAGTACTTCTAAGAACAATCATACTTCCATTTCATATCTATAGGGGTTGAAGTAGAGAATCTAGATCGCTACAGCATATACCTATGTGGGGTTCCAATTCACTGGCAAGGAAGAGGCCTCAAAAAGATACAAGCCTTGACCTAAGTCATAGAAACTCAAGGGATAGAAAAGTTAAAAGCAAAGGGGCCAAGTCTTGCTCAAGACAAGCATTCCTTGAAAATGGTATATGGATTCCTTGAACCCTTACTAAATGCCAATGAAGATGAACATGGTGATCATAAATTCACAATAGAACAAATATATGCAAAAACAATACATTCTTTCATAAAGGCTTACAGGTACCTACGTTAACAATGGGCAAGAGAAATTTTGATACAGTAGTAGACACAAGCAGAGATGAGAATCATCTCTAATCTCTGTTGGGAAGAGGTATTCAGAAAACCACCTCTAAAACCAAGAAAGATAAGATTCCTATAAGGGTGGCCAATCACATTATTTGGAAGACCATTGGTAAATTGATGGCATTAATAACACACTGTTATGAGATCACTCCTCATAAAACATTTGAAGTCGTTAGATTACCTAGAAAAGCTTATTGGGCATTGCTTGGAAGATCTTGAATATATGCAACAAGAAGAACGAGATGTTTCGATAAGGAAGAATTCATTTTCAAAAACAACCAAAGAACTGTAAAATCCCACTAGATAAAAGTAATGTGGTAGTGGAAAGTGAAACTGACACCACAAATATAAGCAGGCCATCAGAAACAAAACCCAAATGGAACACACTGGTATATGATGTGGAACCCAGGCCATCAGGAATTTTTGTTTTCTGAAAAGGGTTTTCATAATTTTCATCTTTCGCGGGATATTTTTACACTTTGTTGGAGGGTGGTTTGACCACGGTGAAGAAACTTCTAATTGGAAAATGTAAACTGCTGTTAAATTATGTTGTTCTGAAGTTGAACATCTGTTTGATAATATATCAGTTTGTGGAGTGACTGATAATTTGTAACGCTGACAAGCCACTCATTTTGTACTGGCATCTTTATATTAATAGAATCCAAACTATTGAGTTAGTATTTTCTAATCTCCATGGCATTTGTTTTGCATAGCTTTTTTTTACATATATTTAGTATATTGTATATGTCATTACCCCTATCAAGTTGTATACTCTCCGGATCTTCTAAAATTGACATATATATATATATCTATATATATATATATATATTTCTATATATTTATATATTGTTTATATATATATATGTATAATGTATATGTTATATGTATATGTTATATAGTTATACTGTCTAATATATGTATATATATTATGTATTATATGTATATATAATATATATACAATATATATATGCATTATAATCGTAATTATACAAACATATATCATATATATATATAACATATACTATATATATACATATATATATTATATATATTACATATATATCTATATATATATATACATATCTATATCATATATATCTATATATATATCTATATCTATATATATATTTATATATATATATATAATTATATATAATCTAATTTTAGGTCATGACCTAACCAAACATCAAATCTGAGATTTAAGAGACCCCCTTGTTTCTCGGACAACCCATAGATGTATCCTGATAGTGTTAACTTAGTATCCAACTATTGTAAAATGGGAAATAAAAACAGCAACTGCAAATTAGTTAATATCATATTTAGCTTGCAACTGCTTGCTATATAGTAAAAAATGGCTATTGTTAAATAAAAGTAGTGAGAAACAATTGCAAATTCAATAACATAACAGAGATTAAACTGCATGCAAGATGATCTAAGAATGAGTGGTAAAGAAAAAATTACCAACACTTTATCCAAGGTGCATAGATATCGAATTCGGCTATGCCCTGTTCTCATAAAGGTGCTAAACAGCTTGCCTCGATCTTACAATTTCTTTTGTCAAATTCTGCCCAAGAAAATTTTGACTCATCAAAGATAAAAGCAAAGCCTCTTTCTAAGTACTAGCAACCTTGCTCATGTTCTTTAGTCACAAACATGATATCATTAAATTTAGAAATTGTACTAGAGAGAAATATAACAAGAATTGTTACTGGAGGTTCAACCCAAGATACATAAAAAATGATGGAAAGCAGTACATCAGTGAGCATTCAGTGCAAACACACCTCACAAGATCAATACTAAATCTGTAGCATTGGATGGTATGTGATGTCAATAAAAATGAAGCCAGGCAAACGATTACTCATATAGACAATAAAATCATAATTGCAAAAATTAAAGCTATAATGTCACAGTAATAGAGAACTTAAAGATTTGAAACAAAAAGATTCCTGGAACCCTACTAAATGCCAATGAAGATGAACATGGTGATAATAAATTAACAATAGAACAAATATATGCAAAAACAATACATTCTTTCATAAAGGCTTACAGGGACCTACATTAACAATGGGCAAGAGAAATTTTGATGCAGTAGTAGACACAAGCAAAGATGAGAATCATCTCTAATCTCTGTTGGGAAGAGGTATTCAGAAATCCAACTACGAACAAAAAAAAGTGGTGGTTTTCTTATCCCAGTTTTTGACACCCTGACATCTGCAAACTGTCATCAAAACATTTCAGAGATCTGAGGCTCTAGAAAATTTTGGCATTAACAGTATGCCATTAGCAAAAATGATAGGGTACTCATTGTTACATATACTGATTATGAATGTATTTTTTATGAGGATTCCTAATTTCCTACCCGTTGCATAGAGCCTCTTCTCAACTGAAAAGTGATATGGTGATCTGACTCAACAGAAAGATTGAGAGAACACTCTCAACTCACCAAAGGAATCTTGAGACTATGAGACCGATGTCATTGTAAATAATCGGGCCATATAATATGACCATGAACAATCTGAAACAAGTGTTCAACCTATAAGGCCAAGATAATTATAAGAAATCCAACTACCAACAAAAAAGAAAAGAAGTGGTGGTTTTCTCATCCCAGTTTTTGACACCCTGACATCTGCAAAATGTCGTCAAAACATTTCAGAGATCCGAGGCTCTAGAAAATTTTGGCATTAACAATATGCCATCAGCAAAAATGATAAGGTACTCATTATTACATATACTGATTGTGAATGTATTTTTTATGAGGATTCCTACCAGTTTCATAGAGACTCTTCTCAGGTGAAAAGTGATTATGGTTAAACCCAACCGATATGTTCCACAACACAGTTGGTTAAGCTTCCAATTAAAAGTAAATTCGACAATGGACCACTAGGAAAATCTTCTTAATTTATTTACTTAATTTACCATAGAGTATCATATTAGTGTGAAGAGACCCTAACCTTAAACAAAATATGGATATTCACGAAATTACTTAAAAATTCGATCTTAAATCATTCTTTCATAAAGGCTTACAGGGACCTACATTAACAATGGGCAAGAGAAATTTTGATGCAGTAGTAGACACAAGCAAAGATGAGCATCATCTCTAATCTCTGTTGGGAAGAGGTATTCAGAAATCCAACTACGAACAAAAAAAGTGGTGGTTTTCTTATCCCAGTTTTTGACACCCTGACATCTGCAAACTGTCATCAAAACATTTCAGAGATCTGAGGCTCTAGAAAATTTTGGCATTAACAGTATGCCATCAGCAAAAATGATAGGGTACTCATTGTTACATATACTGATTGTGAATGTATTTTTTATGAGGATTCCTAATTTCCTACCCGTTGCATAGAGCCTCTTCTCAGGTGAAAAGTGATATGGTGATCTGACTCAACAGAAAGATTGAGAGAACACTCTCAACTCACCAAAGGAATCTTGAGACTATGAGACCGATGTCATTGTAAATAATCAGGCCATATAATATGACCATGAACAATCTGAAACAAGTGTTCAACCTATAAGGCCAAGATAATTATAAGAAATCCAACTACCAACAAAAAAAAAAAAGTGGTGGTTTTCTCATCCCAGTTTTTGACACCCTGACATCTGCAAAATGTCGTCAAAACATTTCAGAGATCTGAGGCTCTAGAAAATTTTGGCATTAACAGTATGCCATTAGCAAAAATGATAAGGTACTCATTATTACATATACTGATTGTGAATGTATTTTTTATGAGGATTCCTACCAGTTGCATAGAGCCTCTTCTCAGGTGGAAAGTGATTATGGTTAAACCCAACCGATATGTTCCACAACACAGTTGGTTAAGCTTCCAATTAAAAGTAAATTCGACAATGGACCACTAGGAAAATCTTCTTAATTTATTTACTTAATTTACCATAGAGTATCATATTAGTGTGAAGAGACCCTAACCTTAAACAAAATATGGATACTCACGAAATTACTTAAAAATTCGATCTTAAATCATTCTTTCATAAAGGCTTACAAGGACCTACATTAACAATGGGTAAGAGAAATTTTGATGCAGTAGTAGAGACAAGCAAAGATGAGCATCATCTCTGATCTCTGTTGGGAAGAGGTATTTAGAAATCCAACTACAAACAAAAAAAAGTGGTGGTTTTCTTATCCCAGTTTTTGACACCCTGACATCTGCAAACTGTCATCAAAACATTTCAGAGATCTGAGGCTCTAGAAAATTTTGGCATTAACAGTATGCCATCAGCAAAAATGATAGGGTACTCATTGTTACATATACCGATTGTGAATGTATTTTTTATGAGGATTCCTAATTTCCTACCCGTTGCATAGAGCCTCTTCTCAGGTGAAAAGTGATATGGTGATCTGACTCAACAGAAAGATTGAGAGAACACTCTCAACTCACCAAAGGAATCTTGAGACTATGAGACCGATGTCATTGTAAATAATCAGGCCATATAATATGACCATGAACCATCTGAAACAAGTGTTCAACCTATAAGGCCAAGATAATTATAAGAAATCCAACTACCAACAAAAAAAAAAAAAGTGGTGGTTTTCTCATCCCAGTTTTTGACACCCTGACATCTGCAAAATGTCGTCAAAACATTTCAGAGATCTGAGGCTCTAGAAAATTTTGGCATTAACAGTATGCCATCAGCAAAAATGATAAGGTACTCATTATTACATATACTGATTGTGAATGTATTTTTTATGAGGATTCCTACCAGTTGATGTCGTCAAAACATTTTAGAGATCTGAGGCTCTAGAAAATTTTGGCATTAACAGTATGCCATTAGCAAAATGATAAGGTACTCATTATTACATATATTGATTGTGAATGTATTTTTTATGAGGATTTGTACCAGTTGCATAGAGCCTCTTCTCAGGTGAAAAGTGATTATGGTTAAACCGAACCGATATGTTCCACAACACAGTTGGTTAAGCTTCCAATTAAAAGTAAATTCGATAATGGACCACTAGGAAAATATTCTTAATTTATTTACTTAATTTACCATAGAGTATCATATTAGTGTGAAGAGACCCTAACCTTAAACAAAATATGGATATTCACGAAATTACTTAAAAATTTGATCTTAAATCATATTTTCAAATATATTTTAGTTTAATTAATTAAACGCCTACATACCCAACCTTTCTAGCATTATGAACTGGCTGTAGAGATGCCTGATCTCATAATTTACCGCAATTTTCCATAAAATAAATTAAGCCCATTTCTGAAATAGCCCCGTCTCACTAAACCCCACACAGAGATAAATTGAAAATTAAAAGCATGAAACAGTTAGAGGAGCACCGAGCTTTGTAGTCATGTTATGCATCATAAATTACTCGTTGTTTATTGACTTATTTTTCTTCTCAAAGGATTTCGAATAGGGGATGGGCGTTTCTTAGAGCCTCTTCTAAGGTGAAAAGTGATTATGGTTAAACCCAACCGATATGTTCCACAACACAGTTGGTTAAGCTTCCAATTAAAAGTAAATTCGACAATGGACCACTAGGAAAATCTTCTTAATTTATTTACATAATTTACCATAGAGTATCATATTAGTGTGAAGAGACCCTAACCTTAAACAAAATATGGATATTCACGAAATTACTTAAAAATTCAATCTTAAATCATTCTTTCATAAAGGCTTACAGGGACCTACATTAACAATGGGCAAGAGAAATTTTGATGCAGTAGTAGACACAAGCAAAGATGAGCATCATCTCTAATCTCCGTTGGGAAGAGGTATTCAGAAATCCAACTACGAACAAAAAAGTGGTGGTTTTCTTATCCCAGTTTTTGACACCCTGACATCTGCAAACTGTCATCAAAACATTTGAGAGATCTGAGGCTCTAGAAAATTTTGGCATTAACAGTATGCCATCAGCAAAAATGATAGGGTACTCATTGTTACATATACTGATTGTGAATGTATTTTTTATGAGGATTCCTAATTTCCTACCCGTTGCATAGAGCCTCTTCTCAGGTGAAAAGTGATATGGTGATCTGACTCAACAGAAAGATTGAGAGAACACTCTCAACTCACCAAAGGAATCTTGAGACTATGAGACCGATGTCATTGTAAATAATCAGGCCATATAATATGACCATGAACAATCTGAAACAAGTGTTCAACCTATAAGGCCAAGATAATTATAAGAAATCCAACTACCAACAACAACAAAAAAAAGTGGTGGTTTTCTCATCCCAGTTTTGACACCTTGACATCTGCAAAATG
This sequence comes from Pinus taeda, assembly GCA_000404065.3. Taxonomy (NCBI): domain Eukaryota; kingdom Viridiplantae; phylum Streptophyta; class Pinopsida; order Pinales; family Pinaceae; genus Pinus; species Pinus taeda. The sequence goes on from APFE030404283.1 coordinate 15,664, forward strand.
TCGTCAAAACATTTCAGAGATCTGAGGCTCTAGAAAATTTTGGCATTAACAGTATGCCATCAGCAAAAATGATAAGGTACTCATTATTACATATACTGATTGTGAATGTATTTTTTATGAGGATTCCTACCAGTTGCATAGAGCCTCTTCTCAGGTGAAAAGTGATTATGGTTAAACCCAACCGATATGTTCCACAACACAGTTGGTTAAGCTTCCAATTAAAAGTAAATTCGACAATGGACCACTAGGAAAATCTTCTTAATTTATTTACTTAATTTACCATAGAGTATCATATTAGTGTGAAGAGACCCTAACCTTAAACAAAATAGGGATATTCACGAAATTACTTAAAAATTCGATCTTAAATCATATTTTCAAATATATTTTACTTTAATTAATTAAACGCCTACAGACCCAACCTTTCTAGCATTATGAACTGGCTGTCGAGATGCCTGATCTCATAATTTACTGCAATTTTCCATAAAATAAATTAAGCCCATTTCTGAAATAGCCCCGTCTCACTAAACCCCACACAGAGATAAATTGAAAATTAAAAGCATGAAACAGTTAGAGGAGCACCGAGCTTTGTAGTCATGTTATGCATCATAAATTACTCGTTGTTTATTGACTTATTTTTCTTCTCAAAGGATTTCGAATAGGGGATGAGCGTTTCTTTGGGACTAATTCAGACACTCCACAGAGCTACGCATCAGCTCTGCATTCCTCCCTGCCGCCATTGAAATTTAACTCATAAATATAAATTAAGCAGAAGAAAATAGCTAAAAAAATAAATTAGCATATGATGTCATGAATTATCATGTTAGAGAGATTAACATGGAACCTGAAACTTAGGGTCTGTTTTGTGGAAAGATGAATTGTTGTAATGATCATCATACCATTTGGTCTCTTGCACTCTCTTTGTTTCATAGGATTGGTTGGCAACTTGGTTACTTTCAGGTGACTATCTCAGTTTTGACTCTAAAATCAGTGAGGACGATCCTTCACAACCTTACATTTGGACTCAAACAACTACTTATAGTTCAACTTTCATATAGATTCCCCACACGCAGCAATTCACATTAACAACTAGTCGCTGCTTTGCACTGCTTTGTATGACCTTGTAACTGCCAAACATAAAAAGGTATGTCAATAATAGTTTTAAACAAAGACAATAGAGAACACCAAGATGATAAAGTCTTGGAAAAATCTAAACTATCAACTAAAATAGGAGTTCAACAAGCTGGCAAAATGCTTCTTGAAAATTGACAATGAACATTTTGCAGATAATTATTTAAACCCGTGACATGATACCATCCACTGAGATAAAAGGAAACATAACCACAAAACTCCATCCTAGTAAAACAAGAACATTTACTGTATGTTCTTCTCTCAATAATAATTTGGGTCAGACGTGCTACCCATACTGTCCCATGTCCAGAGGCTGGGAAAACACATGAATTCTAAACTACAAATAAAGCCTAACCCTGTCCTGCGCTGATAGAACGAAATTTTAGAAGCAAGCAAGAACACTGAGTTCATACCGCAGAGTTTTTTTATTTCTGTTGTACCGCAGAGTTTTTTTATTTCTGTTGTAGACGCTAAAATTCTTTGTTAAAGCCCGGATGAAAATCTATGAGTATTTACGCCAGATTGTATTCCTATATAAACATCTGGTAGGAAGCACAAGGCTACGCGGCCCTCATGCAGCGAAGACATGCACACGTTTAGTGCGGCCCTTGTCGTTTCAGTCATTGCCAATAGTCTCATCGAGTACGCTTAGCGTTTCATAGCCCATAGCCATATCCAATGGCTGAAAACACCTTAATCGTCTAACACAGAATCAATGGCTCAGAACAGCGCAAGTCATATTTTAGGGATGTCTTTCTCAGAGGGAACGCCTTACGGCGTAATAATTAATACAATTTTATTTTTTTCAACTGTGGTTCACGGACACTGAGTGGTCGTTACATTCAAGGGGAATAATTTGGGTAGATCAACCCAAAGGGATCTACCCGTCGGTTTATCTAGTCAAGCCTAACCCAAAGGGCTTGAGGAGATTTGACCTCGTGACCTTCCAATTGGCAAGGTACTTAGCAATGGAAACTTGACCAATTGAGCTATCCCTTGGGGCTATTAAATAATTAATACATTAAATCGAATTAATACACGAATTCCTCAATATCTAATATCCTAACAAAAGTTATTTGGAAATTTTAAGAACCCTTCGATTCATTTTTTGCTAAATGTGAAGGCCCTAATAAGTAAATCATGAAGACCCCTATTAAGAGGGAAAAAAACATAATAACATAAATGAAATAGCAAATGAACCACTAAATAACCATCAACTTGTTTGTGATCTAATCAATAGTTATCAAATGTCTTTGTGAAACGATATTTTACTATAGTGGAATATTGAAATTTGTTTTGTTATTAATAATTTTTGGATGCATGTGTCAATTTCATGTTGATTTTGAAGTAATTTTACATCTCACTCATACTTAGGAGCACAAAATGCAAATGTTTTCAACAATAATATCGATCCATCCTAACTCGTGATCTATCATGCATCATTAGGGATCAAATCCCTTGAGGTGCAAAAAAAAAATCACTTCAAGGGACATGATCCCTTTCAACCCATGATAGCTCTCTCTCTCTCTCTCTCTCTCTCTCTCTCCACACACACACAGACACACACACACACCATGTGTTTAACATGGGAGGAATTGCACATCTCCCTCATATTGAGAAACAAGCATTAAAATGTTTTTAACTATAAGATTTTTTTACTTTCTTTTTTTTTTGTAAATTTCGTCAATGTATCTCTATTGATATCAAAAAGTATTACATGAGATATTACATTGGGATCCCTTCATTTCATCATCTGACCTATAGGATCATCTGTGTCCACCAGTATTACCATAAACATAGTCAAAACTACCATTAACAAAACTTTGCAAAAGGGACTACCTTACTAAATATCATGAGGATTGTGGACTATAGACATGAAAAAAGCCAAAGTAAAAGTAAAATAGGAGACAAGAAGTAACCTCTGGAAAAATTGACAAAATAAACTAAGATTGGTAAACAAGATAAGTTTCTTTCAACATCAAAGACTAAAACCGATTGCTTGACAGACATATTATTCCAAAATGTCGATTGGAAAATGAGGAGAAGAGTTTGCATGTATGGTGTTCAAAGGCGGAGTGTTAATGATTGTTTTCCCCTTCCTAATGATCATTTGAATCAATGTATAAGTCTGGAACCAAAAAATGTTCCAAATGAATCAATCTTACCACTACATCATCCAGATTATACCTGGTGTCCCCCAAGATTTTCTTAATCTCCTTTTGGCATGCAAAGAGTTTGTAGTTGTCCACTTGCTTGTCATGGATTACCATGTTGATGTTTCCATTTGACACTGTAGGGTGATAGAGTGAAGGAAATGTAATCTTCTTCTCTGAAACTTCCCTAGATTAGGAACCCATTCGAATTTGTTGCCAACGATCTCTATATAATTTCCTTTCTAACTTGAAGAGGGGATGAATCAAAATAATTTACTATTTATTGCCACCCAAAAAGATGCCTATGTCCTGTGGAGGATACCCGGGGAGCACCACCCATGCGGTTGGTAATCATTAGCATGGATCCATATAGTAACTCCAAACAAACCAAATGAAGACAACAGTAGAGACTTGAACAACTACCCACAAAAGAGTGCAGCTTCGTAATGACTCAAACTATAAACACAACTATAATACCAGAGTGACATATATGTAGGTGGAAAATGAGTAATTAACATATGTCGCAAACCCAATATATTAATGGTTGAGAATTCCCAAATCTCATAATGCTTTGTGAACCCAGAGAATCCGAAATTAAAAAAACTTTCAAAATCAGAAATTGAGAGAGACCATGACATTTTTTGGAACCAAATGGAGAAGGTACCAGGGTACCACACTCCACAGAACAACACTAAACAACTCAAGGAAATTTTGGTGGGGTCAGAGGTATGAGGAGCCACCGAGGGTAATACTGCGACCAATTTGAAGGATGGATCAGTCCCCGAGTTGTGTAAAAATAGCACAAAGAAGATTGACACTTAAGAAGAGAAGGAATATGACCCCGGAGAGCTCTTGACTCCTGACTGATGATGATTGCAAGACATTATAATGCCTAACAATTATAAAGAAAACAATGTAGCTCTATTATGACCAATTAAGGGGATGTTAGTGGAAATAGGCGTACAGACACTCTGACCGAGTTATCTTGTAGCCACCATATGATTAGAGACACACGAGCCTCAAGGACACCCGCGATGAAACTACCACCTTTCGCCACCTTGAGAGCAGAGTAGAACATATATAATACATTATATATGTGATCAGACTAGTACGTTGAGTGAGGTGAGCACCATACAACCTGCATGACAAGGTCCAAGTGTACAGACTGAATCAAAAATCAGCCTTCCCAAGACATTGTTGTATGATGAGCTCATAAATGAGCTTTCCCTTCCCCATCAGATAATTCCCTTCATGCAACCAATCCACCATGGGAGGAGCACACCATTTATGAGCAAATATAAACAATGGTCTTACTCAAAAAGCTATAGCAACAAAAACCAAAAGGTCCCAGATGCATACAATTAATTTGAGAAGACCTGGGTAGGTGACCCAAGAAAATTTTTTACTTTCAACTCCTTTATACATGCACACATTCATACATACATATATAGATACATATAAAGTTGATGTTGAATTATTTTACATAAGGTGAACATTGAAATATTTTATTTGCGGCAATTTTTTTTATTAGTAATATTTTTTAAAATACCACATGTCAACTCCATATTAAGTACTATTGGAATTGCACATGTCCTTCACATTAGGATGTAGAAAGAACTTACTAACAATACTCTCTCTCTCTCTCTCTCTCTCTCTCTCTCTCTCTCTCTATATATATATATATATATATATATATTATATATAGAAAGAACTTAGAAACAACTCCATATTAAGTACTAATTGGAATTGCACATGTCTCTTCACATTAGGATGTAGAAAGAACTTACTAACAATACTCTCTCTCTCTCTCTCTCTCTCTCTCTCTCTCTCTCTCTCTCTCTCTCTCTCTCTCTATATATATATATATAATATATATATATATATATATATATATATATATATTATATATATATATCCAAAACAACCAAAATTATTTTATTACAAAGGTAAGAGATTACTTGGATTTATTTATTAAAAATAAAAAATAAAAAGGTGAAGTAAATGGTTTGTATTTCCTTCAAATTAGATATTACATGCTAAGTATGAAAGTTTGGAATGGTTGGTCACTTGGAAAGCCAGACCATATCCATAGATTTAGTCATCTTATCAAATAACAAGACAAAATATTGCCAAAAGAGGAAAGATTCAAAATACATATGCTAGATATCGGGCCTTCAAGGCCTTGAATAGACTGAGGAGATAACTGAAACATAAAAATTGTTACATAAAATAAAGAGATCATGTAAGAGGAATAATCTGAATTGGTGGCTTATACCATTATAAGCTATTTGTTGTTGCTAAGAAAGAAGCAAGAGTTAGGAGGAATGACTATATGCTTCTTAGTCCACCCCAATCGAGGATATAGTGTTGTCATTTGATGTTGCATGTGATCCAATGAGGGGATAATATATATGTGGATTTTTCATCTATCTAAAAGTACATTTCCAAGTATAAACTTCATGTACTAGTAGATGTCCATAATGTACATATATTGGTTATGCGAACCTCATGTGTGCCCAATGCCAAGAACCTAATTTTTTTGCAAGAAATTCCACATATGAGAGAATACATCTCCAATTATCTATTCCCCATTTTTCCGGAGTAGTATCTACCTAGATTGGTTTGGTAGTGAGCTTCTAAAACCATACAATCATACTTTCTTCCCTAACTTGCAACCTAGTATGCCCACATTCCTCACGATATTAATAATAAGTAGCCCCATGGCTAACATGGGCACACTGATGAGGCATGTCATCTACTCTAATAGAGTGACATTTCTAAAGAAATATGAGTGTTTCCCCAAGTTCGGGATAGAAATGAGAGGAGAAGTGAGACTCTTGGGCAGAAGTGGACTCATGAGGGGATTTACCTAATGGAGGAATCTTGTAGGATGTCACTGAGAAGTAAAAACCCCTTGATGTTGGAGAGGAAGGAGAAACTAAACCATCTTGAGCTATGTTAAAACCTAAGTAACTAGGAGACAATAGATGAGAGTTAAGGATAAGTGTAAGACTAACAAAAGAGACAATGGGTGTGAACGTGAGTGGATGGGATCCAAAGCAAGTTTTTGGAGGATGGCCAACTACAACATGGAGAGGCAAAAAATAGTGATACCTTGTTGAAACATTTCCCCATGGCACTTACCAAAATCAGAAATAGACCCTATTAATAGTTGGAGAAGGATGAGGTTGGGTTTACATAACAAAAAACCACTTCCTATAAGATTTTCTAGCCTAAAACCCTGAGACTTAATCCTGAATGGATGAGGAATGGAAATAGTAATCCTTCCACTTACTTCTGTGTAAAAAACTTATCTTTCTATGAGCGACTAAATATAATGTCGATACCATGAGAAAAATCCCAAATTATGTCCCATTCCTTGAGCCGAAAACACAACATTGGACTGAAAAACCTTCAGACTAGAGATAATCATGAACAATATTGAACTTTGATTTTGTGTGAGAGACCTCCATTGGAAAAGGAATTAAAATATCCATAATGAGCTACATTAATGAACTAGTCATGTAGGTTAGCGAGGTCTGCACATAGGGTACGAGGATATGTTTACATGCATTGGATATCAATGAGAATTTATGATAGCAGGTGAATTGAAACACATATTGGGTGTCGAATAGTGGAGTTGGAATTTCCCCCATGTGATTTGAAATTATCATAGAAAGATACATTATGGGGGTGTACTTCCATGTTCCCTAGCCATGTGGCCTAGTGGGATAGTGGTAGCCTACACCCACATTTTCTCATTTCTAACACCCCATACATGGAGTTTCTTCAAAAAATTATTTATCTGATTCAAAATAATTAAGAGAAGCATTCCACGATCCCCATAATTTTGATGACTTAGAAGGTTAAACAGGTCAATATTGTGACATGATCAATCATCTAACTTATTATGGGCCCGGTTGTTATGAACTATGGTTAAAGTTTCCACTCATTTGGCTTCATGTCTCGAGTATAAACAACCATATCAGTTGGATGATGGATTGTGGGAAGTAGAATTATTTGTCTCCTGAGGATACAAAGAACCCACCGAAGATACAACAGGAACACATGAATTTTCAAATTTCCATTCACGACACATCAGAAACCAGTTACAAAGGTATGCGTCATGATATGCAGATTCTTAAGTTGGGTGGAGATGTTGGGACACAGAATTAGCATTTTTTTGTATCTATTTTCCTACCATTTTGACTCTAAAAATCCATGCCTTGCCATCTCGTTAGTCATTATTGAACCAAGTTTGTTCCCTTTTGTATGTCACCGTTATTATCTAGTTCTGCTTGTAATTTGATATTTAAGCTAACTATTTAAGGTTATTTTATTAATAAATTGATGAAGGGTTGTTTCAGATGGTATCACTTATTGAGATATTGTTATAGGACGATATCTCCCCAATTTTGCCTCGTTAAAATTAGAATGAAGACTGCATTGACATTGTTGTTACAACACCAAGCATATCTTAGATACCTTTTTCTTTTGCAACTAGCAACAAATACCGACACGGACAAACACCCGGTCAGAGCTAGTTTGACCGTTGAAATGAGACACTCATGAATAACATAACTCACTTAGTTGAAATAGTTGGGATTTCCAAAAGATAAATCATTGTAAATTACAAAGTTCTTATAGCTTGTTTCAATTAAGGCAATTTTTGTATAATATCAATTTGAATCACATGAGAATCAATAGATTCTCATGATCATCCTACTTTTCAAAAATAGGAATGTAATCTAAAATTATAAAATAATTCACTCCCTTCTCACGAGGCATGAATAAATATATAGAGATCAGATAGGGGAAGCACCATCATTGTAATATTGCATTACAACTTTCATTAATGAAACTCTTTATCATTCTTGGCTTCATATATCTTTCCTAATTAGCTTGTGTGGTATGTAAATCACCAGTTCCTGTTAAGGAGGAAGGTACCTCCTTCTTAGCAGGCCCTTCCTCCTTAGCAAGGATCACTAGTTAGAGAAGTATTGTAGTAGTACATTTATTTCCTCTTAGTTTTGAGTTCATGTGTGATTTACTATTACTATTACATATTGTTGAAAATGTAGCAAGAAATTCCTAAATTAATTTTGTTCTTAATTAAATTAGGAGAAAATCAAAATTCCACATCATAAGACAACTTGAATGAATTAACTGAGTTGTTATCACTCAGTCAACTTAGTTAATTTGAGTTGAGGGTCTAACTTGAGTCATGTAGGGTGGTTTCTAAATTTTAGGAGCCTAGATTGAGTTTAATTTGACTTGTAATAGTTTAATTTCGTTAAACTGAGTTAATGGTAGTTAAACTAGTTCAAACTATTGGAGGAACTAGTAGGAGGTCTAGCAGTGGGGTGTAGCTTCATGTGTTCAACCAATTAACTGATAAATCGGCCATAATTAACTCATGCATGCATGAAATTTGACTTACCCAGTTGAGATTGGTGTTCAAGGGAAATGTACTATGAGTTTTATAATTTTCTGAGTTGTACAGGTGGTGCATGCAGTGAAAGGACCTATATGGATTGCACAATTCAGGATGGGAGTTTCCCTAATTAATAGGAGGCTAATTCCTTGTGAAATAGTGCAAGGAAATAGGATCTTGGTAGGAAACATAATTGTCTAAGTATTGGCCAGAGTCAGCTTGTGAGGTAGTGAGGTAGTGAGATAGATTATACTTGTGTAGAGATTGTTCAAGTTGAACAAGAATTGTATTTCTTCTCTATTTTATGATCTAATGTAATATACATATAGGAAAGGGTTTTGAGCATCAAGATTTCCCCTTAGATAAATCTTTGAACATATGTGATTGAATATTGTCTCATGTTTATGTTGTGATTTCTCGATCGATTAATTATTTTCGCTGATAAGTAGAGTAGATTCAAGTATTATGTTTTACAAAATTACTTAATAAGTTTGAATCTACAAGGAATTTCTACATGGTATCAGAGTTGGAATCACTATAGAGCAGGCTTCACAATAGAGAAGATATTTCAAACTTGTTATTGCAGGAGGATCGAACTTGTAGGATCATTTCTTCAGAGCTAATGGGATGGATTTATATGGACTATGGCTCACGTATTCCCTTGAGGGCAGCTATAATTATGTTTCTTGGAAGGACCAAATGGAGTCAGTGCTGGAAGATAATTAGTTGAAGGAATTCATTGATAATGATATCTAGAAACTGGCAACAATTGATGCTGAGAATCTAGCAGAATGGAAGAAGTGTGTAGCTAGAGCCAGGAGGATCATCCTGGAGGGTGTGAGAGACCACATAGTCTTGAAAAGACATGGAAAAAAGACTCCCCTTGTTATGTGGAAGACTCACAATCAGATATTCAGAAATAATAATGAAGCCAAGAAACTTGAACCGATGAAGAAATTGAGGATTGAAGACAAAAGGTATGAGGTAGTCTTCAGATATGGGAAGGCCCACCTCAAGCATCTTGATTCATGTGAAATAAAGCAATTTGGTGTCGGGATCGAGAGACTCTACACATTAGAGGAAGATGCATGCACAAGCTTGAGGAGCAAGGTAGGGATTAGAAATGTTGTGGTTGAGAGGAAGCGTGATTTATATCTCAAGAGGAAGCCTCAGGGAGTTGGTAGTTGGGTTGACCAGGAGGAGGATGATGAAGCAGACCCGCCAGAGACCTCTAGTAGGAGGATATTTTGAGCCAAGTGGCAAGAGGGAGCACATGCATCTATACCTCCAGGAGTGAGGTGGAGCAATTTAGATTCTTAGTCCAAGAGTTGAAGAAATCTAAGCAAGGTCCATTGAGGTGTGTTTGTCTCATGGATCATTACCTTGCTACAGAGGCCCACAGTATTCGACAACAGGAGGATCAATGTTAGTCAAATACTGAGGAGTGTAGAGGAGTGTTGAAAGTAGAGCAGGAGGCCCAATAGCAGAGTCAACAACAACATAGTTTTGCTAGTAGACAATTGCAGACACAGTTGATTTAGTTTGTTTTTTTTTTTTTATGCTTTTCAGTTGTAGATGTTGTAGTACCAACAAAAATAGTGAGAAGTGTTGCATGTAGTACATTCCAAAGGTGTTGGATTGGGATAGATGTGAATCATTTTCTTTCTGAGAGGGAGTGTTGAAAATGCAGCAAGAAATTTCTAAATTAATTTTGTCCTTAATTAAATTAGGATAAAATCGAAATTCCACATCACAAGACAACTTGAATGAGTTAATTGAGTTTATCACTCATTTAGTTTAGTTAATTCAAGTTGAGGGCCTAACTTGAGTCATGTAGAGTGGTTCCTAAATTTTATGAGCCTAGATTGAGTTTAATTTGAGTTGTAATAGTTTAATTCAGTTAAACTAAGTTAATGTTAGTTAAAGTAGTTCCAAGTGTTGGAGGAACTAGTAGGAGGTCTAGCAATGGGGTGCAACTTCATGTGTTCAACCATTTAACTGATAAATCATCCATAGTTAACTCATGCATGCATGAAATACTAGTTACCTGGTTGAGATTGGAGTTCAAGGGAAGTGTACTATCATTTGTATAATTTTCCAAGTTGTACAGGGGGTGCATGCAGTCTGTTATCACTCAGGTTGTCCCTAAGCTCCTGTAGGGATACGGCCGAGGTAACCACAAACCAATCTTTGGATTGCAGGTTC
>APFE030404285.1:0-33829 GCA_000404065.3 Pinus taeda
AATAATAGTTTGTCACCATTCGATAAAATAATAATTTTCTTCCATTCTCTAATAAAATAATACTTTTCTTCCATTCTCCATTGAAATACTAATTTAACTCCATTTTCTAGAATATTATTTGGTCATAATTCTCCATTAATATAATAATTTTTTCTTTTCTCCCACAAAATAATATTTTCTCCCTTCTATTTGATATCTCCAAAATTGGAAAAACTCCTTAGTGAATTCTGCACTCACAAAAATTGTGGACATGACAGTCCTCCCCGCCATAAATTTCTTGTCCTCAAGCAATGCCTGAACAAGCACCCTCCCACTATCTACAAGCCCAAACAGCCATTGCAAACAATACCAGGGTCCTAAACGTACCACGAAGTCATCCCTATCTCATGCACTATCCCTTCGTAAAGGAGTAGCTTGATACTAGGATCCCAAGCCATCATAATCAACATAAAACACCTCTTACTCCACCCATTTTCCAACCAAGTATAAACCCCAGAGCCCTCTACATACTTACCATGAGTAGAGCACCACAGTAATAAAAATCCTGAGAAGCACATCGTGAAGCTACCCTACTTAGTAGCCAATCTCATGTACTTCGGGATTGGGCTCTTGAAGATACAATCCAACCCCTGTGGAGATGAATTATTGCCCACATGAGCTCCCCCTGATCTCATTTTGTTGATCATCACGCCATGCTAGTGAAATCCCCCATTGCAACAACAGACCATTAAAACGCAATGGAATATATAATTGATCTTCCCTTGTAGGGACCAGATCACCCCTAACAATATTTGAACTGCAAAATGTTGTGATTCCTGGATCCTATGCTAGTTTCAAAAGGGTGCCACTAAGTTGACATTGCACCACTCTGACTATGGCGAACTACCCATCATGTGCAAATTGTAACCTCCCCTCTTGGAACCTATTGATGAAAAATATGTGAAGGACAAGCTCATCCTGCCCTAACATTTCCATGATATCAATTTTTACCCATCTAATGCCAATATCGGTCCACACAGTAACTAGGGAAACTTCTCTTGCCATGAAACAAAGGCCCTCATGCTCCCCCATATGTCAAACCAAGAGTGAGCTAGTTCACTCTCTACCCTAATCCCACTCGTCACGAAATAGAGTGACCAATAATCCAATTGAATCCTTGGATCCCATAGCCATATCAGCTGTGACATAGTCATAAAAACAATTGGAACCAACACATACCATGTCTCGCACCCCTCCATGCAATCAGTACATGTACTCCATACTTCCTGAATCATTCTAGTGCATGCAAGATTGCCCTATGCCCACCATACCACACTATGAGATCTGTTTTCCTGCCTCCAGAAGTTGCTGCCAAAAACTACATAGATTATAAACATTTGTCTGCAAGATGGGTCCACTCACTCCTATATGTGCTCCTAAGAGATATCATAATGTCTCTCCCAACAAGTATCTTTAATCTCCCTAAATGTGGGCTCAAGGTTGGAGTACATGCTACCCACGCAACAATTCGGACAATCCCCAAGTATGCACATGCCAGATCACACCCTAATCATATGTGATGGCTGGAAATACTTTCTCCTAATGCACTGTGTCTTTTCCAAATATCTCATATGAACCTCTTACATTTTGTTTCTCGTGATGAGAGCATCAAGAGATGATAACCAAGTCCCCAGCGTTAGTGTGCAATGCTACAGAGTGATCAATGGAATCTCACGACCATCCTTGTGATTAACTCACTCTCCAAATATAGGTGTGTCAAACCCAATGGTGTGCCTGGCATCCTCGTCAGGAGATCTCTTTGGTGGAAACACTCCAACAACCTATTGTGCATCATCATGCTCTATTATACATAAATATGCATCCCTGCACTCCTCTCTATAGCATTAAACTCCACAACACAACTTTGGCCACCATTGGAATCCAACGTTCACTTTCATACCACCCTGTACCATAAGGAATCCCACATGTGTTAATGCATCCTCCACAATACTAGTAACCCGCCCATGATGTCAGCCATATCCCCTCTTTTTCCCTTATAGACCTGAACAATTTAACTCCTCATAGGCTAATAGACTTGATAATACTATGCTTATCCCTAGTAGATCATGTGTACAATATACCATTAAGAGAGCACCATCTCCATGCAATACCCTTTATGGTGGTCTGTCAATGCCACCTACCCCTACCAACTCCTATCAGAGTAGGCTAATCACCCTTTGATCCCACACATAATCAATATGCTAAGACAAGTCATGAAATATATCTGCTCTCCTATGAAACCATCCTATCACTAGTGTTGATGGATATATGAAAGTGTGTGGGTGCTCGATCACAAGATTCATCACACCTATAATACCCCCATTAACCAAACCCATATTGTGGTGGGGAATCCCACTTTGATCCCATCAATGGCCTGGCTCTCAAACTCCTCTCATAAAACATGGCCCCTACTTGACTATGTTCCTAGGCATGGATATATCCAGGCACCTAGCTGGCTCCATTCGATACCAACTCAATATCTCTCACCATCCAACCCTAAGAGAGAGATCGAATTCTCAAACACCCATGCATGGAACAACTACCACCTATGGATGCTATGCCTTGTGCAACTCATGACGCCTCATCTCATAATCCTAATCAACATATGATATATGTATAGGTATCTCTGCCTCTCTCTTTCTAATGTGCAAAGGTAACCTAAGAGTGTTATCATCCCCACCTATGTATGCCTAAAGAGCATTGCTTTGATGCTCCAATGTGTACTCCTCTAGTTGTACAATTTGGAAATCCAACTGTTCCCCAACGTGACTAAAATTAGCTACTGACTTAGCATGAACTACTCTCATGCCCTCCATCTCCTCATTCTACTACAGAATGGTCTCCTGGATTGTCATGGCCTTCTTTTCAAATGCTAGAAGGTTGTTCTGAAGTTGATGAAACTGTTGTGGGAAGGTAACATCTATAAACTTATTCACAACTCTAAGTACCTATGTGTCTCCTAACACCTCATCAACTAGGGATACACCTCTTGGAACCTCATCAATGGTGGGTACATGTGTGTCCCCTAAGGCCTCATCAATGGGTGTATGTTCAACTGTCTCCACCAATGTTTCAATCGGGGCTACCAAATTAAACTCCAAAAAGTGTGCCTCATGTGTCACACTAGGTGTATCCACATGATCCTCAAAATTTTACATGCCCTCTGCCACATGTTCAATCTCCTCCTTAGGCTCCTGATATTTAAAGCTTTGTCTCCACCAACAGAAGTGCCCTGTAGTCTCTCCCTCTAACTTCCTTCCTCTACATGATGATGCAACTATTGACCTACGCTTCTCCTTCTCCAGTTCATCCAGAAAACGAGGCATGGTAGGATGGCCATACAGGCCATATTTATGGGTGTTGTACTACTACATTATGTGTGCATGTACTGGTCTTATCTGCTAGTTATGTATCATTTGTTCCATCCCCTCTACAATCTATTGATTCTGCCTCACAAATTGTTGCCTCTGCCTCATCAACTCCTCCATGATCCCCTATGTACTCTTCCATTTTTGTGTCATTAGAGTGTCCATAATTTCACTAATAACAATGCATGTGTGTCTAACACCTCCATGATCATACTAACTTCTGCACAACTAGCCAAGATCATGCTTTGATACCATTGAAATGTCGTGATTCATAATTTTTCCTATTTTATTAGGAAATTGCTTAAAAACTTCTATCATAGATTTCTCCAAGTAATTGTAGAACAAGAACCATGAAATTGTAGCAAAAATAAAATAATATTTCCAAATAAACCCATAAATGCTTCAATTGCAAATAACATAAGGAATGGAGAATTCATCATATTTATTGGATCAATTACATATAAAGCTCTTGATAGAAAAAGTTGAAGTGATGGCCTTAAAATATATTCTTCTATAATAAATCATGCCTTTGAAATAGAACTGAAAATTAGTAAGTTGCACCTTTGAATTACTGCCCATAAATTCTACTCCTACTACTAGAGGTGAATTTTTATTTATGCCCTCAAATTTGCTCCAAAATTTTTACAAAATTAACTAGAAACTTCACACCAAAATATACCATACCCTTGGGCTAATTCAAGCTAACCCTAAAATCCCACAAAAGGTGTGAATTACCCAGAAAATATTATTGTTGCTATTGTTTTTTCTTTAGAAGAATTTGAATTTCTACTCTTGAAACTACTCAGAAAATTAATAAAATTTAACCTAGAGCTCCTCATACCAAACCCATAAAAACCCAAAAATGGTTTGGCTTAGCTCAAAGTGAAAATTGAACCCACAATGTGATGCAAACAACCTAGCTAACTAGTAATACACCCTGCAATGAGAATGCACAATTATAACCCGAATACTACCAGAAAAATTCTATAAAAATAGCTATCCCTTTTCTCGACTTTGACTGATAGCTTAGGAATGCAGCTATCCCTCAAATATTTTCGGTGTTAGAGACAACCCTATTGGCATCACAATTTTCAAAAAAGCATAGATCCTTCAATCAACACTCTCCTCTTATGGTTTGCTTGACTTAATATATGTGGCTTAGTGATCCCGTCTTGGTGTCATCTATTATTATATGGGTTGGAAGGTTCTAACAAATAGTAGTAGCAGCTCTACACTTTCTTCTAGCACTAGGGTGACTAATCTTCAAATAAAACTTTATAGAATTTAAAGAAATATATAGTTTTTAATAAATTTGCCTTTCGCCTTGAACTTCTTCACACTTATTACACAACCTCACTCAAGCCTTCTTAAACCACATGATTCTTCTAATCCTTAGCTCTAATACCACTTGTTGGCATTCGATCCCATTAAATATATAAATAAGAAAGAAATGCACATAATGAGAAACTGAACCACACAAGGAATTAAGTGGTAAAACCCTAACAATGTGTCAATGAAACCTCCATGAGGCAAGGGATTGGAATTCTTATTTCTTAAGGTCAAAAATGACTCTCCAACCATTACATCAAGCCTCTTGGGAAATCATCAATTTAATATGAAAAACTTTGTTACATAACTCCCTATGCACACACAACTGTTTGAATGGTAAACCCAGATTTACAAAGATAATTATATTTAACAATAATTTTTGTCACAGTCATTAATTTAATACGAAAAAATTTGTTACATAACTTCCTATTCTTATGCAATTGTCTGAATAGTAAACCCATATTTACAAGATAATTACATTTAACAATAATTGTTGTCATTCCTAACATGCAGTTTTTAAAAATTGGCACAACATTATTCTAGAATATAAAGACAAATACTGGAAAAAATTTATTTATATTTAAAATTTCCACCATATTTTTATTAAATTAAAAAAAAAAAAAGTACTTTATCAAAAAATGAAATTCATTTTCTATTCTAATTTTTATAATTTTAAAGTTAATATTAATCAATTTTCACTAGAAAATGAATCACTCAAATAATCTTCCTACTTACTTACAATGAAGAGATTTTGTTAGGATCACAAAACACCGAGAGAAATGGTGGTGTCTAAAGACACCCTTGCCAGGATCCCGTTGGTCACCACTACCAATAAACATTCATTTGGCTACATTATAAAATAATACCATGGGAAAAACTATGGGTTTTAATAAACCTCGTGCTAGAAAATTATTGGTAACAGGAACAAGTCAAGTTTACCTAAACCACCATAACGATCCCCCCTTTAAAATTGACTTGGGGTGATTAAACTCATCCCAATCATTCATCAATCATCTCATTTGAGATCTCACATTCCCCCCTTCAACCTAGGATACCATTACACCTACCACCATGTACCAATTCGAGTGGTCCATTCCACAACTTGATGACTCCATGGGCCATTGCACTACATGTATGCAGGGAAATCTTAATAACATGTATGCCCGAAAAACAAATATTGTAACTCTGTGGAGACATAAATTTGTCTTATACCAAAGCCTTTAGAGTGTTCACAGACCAGTGGTGTTTATCACACCACTATGGCTCTTAATTACACAATGGCTCTTTCATAATCCTCAAACACCATTAACTCCATCTCCCTTTTCTCATCCATATGACCACTCTCTAACTACATCTCTAAATTTGATGATCCATGTTTTAATGTAGAAAAGCTACTTGAATTCTCTCCTTAAATACATACTTTGAATATATTTTTACTCTGCCTACACTAAGGATCATGTTGGCCTTCCCTTCCTATGGTAAACGAATTCTACAAACTCGCTTTGACAATTTTGAATCCATATTTTTTTTTTAATTCTGACATGCTCTCATGCTATCTTTGGCTCACTCAGTGGCAAATACTTATGTTCTTGATGAAAAATAAATTCCAACATCATCACGAAACCCCTTTATGGATATTTAGCACAGTCTATTATCAGATACATATATGAAAATGTGAGGGACACTATTTTATATCGTACTTCAATTTCATAAGCGAATTCTATTCACAGGCAACATGGTCTCACTTTGCAATTAACGAAGATCATAACCATAATACTATTTGCTTTAGTTTGGAAAAATTGGCTTAAAGAATTTTCTATTTTTTTATTATTACGCCTCGAGTAAGCCATAAATTTGAGTGATGACCAAATTCAATCATGGGTGGTCATTAAATTGAGTCATGTATGGAATTAATGATAAGAGAAAAAAAGAGCATAGAGAAAACTTATAGCAGAAATGGAGAACACAAGAAACAATAATGGAGAACAAAAAAATCAGAGACCTATATTATTCATGGAAGGCGTTACCTTGGCTTGAATTTCTCAGGTAGAGCAGATATTACAAAATTATAGATGAGGGAGGCTCTGCAATTCTCCAATTATCTCATGTGGAATACATGACTACACAATGCAGCAAATGGATGGTGTAGTAGGTTGGCGTCGATGATATCTTTCAGCATCAGCAACAGAGAGAAAATAGTTGAGGACAACATTGAAGTCTTCATTGTAGCTTCATGTTTAACATTCTCCTAATTGAAGCCAAATGAAGAATCATGAATCAGTTCCTATCATGCCTCTACATAACTCTTGTTTATTTCTTGGTAGAATCTTAGTGAGCATATCAACAGGGTTCCTATCTATATGGATATTTTCCAAGTATAACTTCCCTTCCTCCAATACATGATAGATCCAATGGTACCTTAAGTCAATGTGCTTGGGTTTTGAGTGAAATATTAGGTTCTTAGCCAAGTGAATGGCACTCTGACTATCACAATATAGCACATACGTGTCCTACTTTATTCCTATCTCTCCTAGGAATCACTGTATCCACAACATCTCTTTACAAGCCTTTGTTACAACTATGTACTCTGCCTCTGTCGTAGAGAGAGATGCTATTCTTCTTAGCCTTGACACCCAAGATATTGCTACTCTTGCAAATGTATATAAATAACCTGTAGTGGACTTGCTGGTGTCCATATCACTATCTATATTTACATCTATAAATCCTTCAAGCATGATCTCATTATGACCAAAACATAAAAAATAAGCACTAGTACCCTTGAGATACCTCAAAATGGATTTTATTGCTTGCCAATGTTGTTTGTCTGGGTTAGCAAGGAACCTGCTCACTACTCTCACTAAATATGCAATGTCTGATCATGTGCATATCATGTCATACATCAATCTTCCAAATACTGAAGCATAAGGAATCTTGCTCATTTCTTCCTTCTCCTTGCCATCACTAGGACATAGCGCATCTCTCAGCTTGAAGTGAGTTGCAAGGGGTGTACCAACGCGTTTAGAATCCTTCATATTAAACATGTCAACCACCTTCTTGATATATTTTTCTTGTGACAAGAAAAAGCTTTTGTTTTTCCTATCACGCATGATCCTCATGCCCAATATCTATTGTGTTCGACCCAAAACATTCATTGAAAATTTGTTGCCCAAATATTTCATCAATGTATTGATCATATTCTTATCATTCTCAACAATCAACATGCCACCCACATATAACAATAATATTATATGCTTTCCTTGATCATACCTCTTGATATAAACACAATGGTCAACTTCCAACTTGTAAAAACCATGTTCCAACATGAATGAATCAAATTTCTTGTGCCATTGTCAAGGTGCCTGTTTCAACCCATACACAATCTTCTTCAACCTGTAAACTAGGTCCGCTTTTCATTTTTCTATGAAGCCTTCTAGCTGCTCCATACAAATTTCTTCCTCTAATTCACCATGAAGGAAAGAAGTTTTTATATCTAATTGTTTAAATTCTAAGTCTAAAGCAACAACAAGACCAAGAATGAGTCTAATGGATGACATTTTGATAGCAAGTGAGAAAATCTCAATGAAGTAAATACCTTCTTTTTGGGAAACTCCTTTCTCCACCAACCTTGCTTTTTTACCTTCCCTTATTTTCGTCGCCTTCATGTCTAATATTATAATACCAATTTTTTTGTAGAGCCTTTATAGCTTTTGGGAGCTTTACCAACTCCCATGTTTTATTTTCTAGAAAAGAGTTCATTTATTCCTCCATTTCTTTCTTCCATTCTTTATTGTGCTCAACTTTACAATCTTCTTGAAAACAATTAGGCTCACCTACATTAGTAAATAAGATATAGTTTGAAGGAGGATACCTTTTTGAATGCTTATGAGGCCTATAAGATCCACAAACCAATTGTGGTGGTGCATTATCAAGTTGAATCTCCTATAAAGGTTCCTGTAAAATTCCTTCTTCTTGGTGTTCATCATTTTCCACTTGCTGCCCTTCCTGATCCTAAATTTGTTGTCCATTTTCTTGCATTGGTGGGATGTTTTCCTACTAAATTTCAAACCTTTCAATAACTTTCTTGACCTTTGCCTCACCTACAATCCTCTTAAACATTTATGACTCATTAAAAATAACATCCCTGCTTCTAGTAATTTTATGTTTGACTAGATACCATAAACGATAACCAAATTCTGCATCCGTATATCCCAAAAAAATGCATTCCATAGATTTCTTATCTAGCTTAGTTATATTTTCTTTGGGAATATGTACAAATGCTTCACATTGAAATATTTTCAAATGAGAATAATTCAACTTCTTACTAGTCAAAACTTCTTTAGGGATGCCTGCATCCATGGCTGTAGTTGGAGATAGATTTATAAGGTAGCAAGTTTTCCTTACAGCTTCTACCCAAAAATGCTTCTCCAAACCATAATTTGACAATAGACTCCTCACATATTCCATAATGGTGTGATTCATCCTTTGTACGACAACATTCTATTGAGGAGTACCAGGCACAATCTTCTCATGCTTTATGTCAAACCTATTACAATATTCCTTGAATGCATTTGAGAAATATTCTCCACCATTATCTGTTCTCAAGAACTTGAGAAATTTTTTAGTCTCTCCTTCAAAAACAACATGGATTTTTTTAATATTCCAAACACTTCACTTATACTTTTCATAGGGTAGGCCCAAAACTTCCTAGATGCTTCATCTATAAATGTTACAAAATATGATGCTCCTCCTAATGACTTAATGTTAACAGGCCTAAACACATATGAGTGTATCAATTCTAAAAAAAAAAAAATTCTGTCATGGCCACCACTAATGAATGAAACCCTTCTTTTTCTACCATATATACAATGCTCACAAAGATCAAGATTGTAGGATTTCAAACCTGGTAGTAAATTTTCAGCAACAAGGAATTTTAAGCCATTCTTTCTCATGTGACCCAAGCGCTTATGCCAAAGATCTGCTGAATTTACTTATTTTGTGACAACATCCAAATCTATTTTCCTGTCATTGCTTTCAATGTGTGCAATGTTCATGTCTTGGGTCCTTTGGCTACGACCAATGCTCCTTTGCTAGTTTTCTAGGCTAATTTTCCAAAGCTTGTTGAATAGCCTTCATGATCCAACCATCCCATAGAGATCAAACTCATGCACATTTCTGGAACATGACTGACCTGTTTCAACAACATATCTTGTCCATCCTTCATCTTGATTTGGGCACCCCCCACTTTAACAATACTGCAAAAATGATTATTCCCCAAATGCACTCTACCATAATGACTACGATTATATGCAACAAAACTATCTTTACATGGGGTCACATGGCGAGCTGCCCTAGAGTCAAGGACCCAATCAAAACTACTACTAGATGTACATAAACATGCATCCTCTACGAAAATAGTAAACATATCACCATCTGTGACTACAACAATATTCTCACCTTCGTTTGTGTTGGATGACTTGTGATTTGTACTAGTCAACCTCTGATCCTTTTTTCCTTTCTTCAAGAGTCAACATTCTTTCTTCATGTGCCCAAGTTTGCCAAAGTTAAAGAAGATGACCCTACCCCTCTCGACCTTGATCACCCTTTTCGGCCTCGATCAATTCTTCTACCGCGATCAGCTAGAGCTAGATATTTTCCTCTCTGGTTTTCTGCAATTGACTTGCACTGCAACTCTTTATTCATTAAACTAGTGCTGACATTATCAAACTTCAAGGTCCCTATAGTTTCTGAAGTGCTCACAACTACAATTAAATTTTCCCAACTATCTGGCATAGAACACATTAGCAAGATAGCTCTAACTTCATCATCTAGAATGATTTTAACAGAGGAAAGCTGACTAGTAATAATATTGAATTGATTCAAGTTCTGAGCAACTGAATCACCATCCTTCATCTTGAGATTATAAAGCTTCTTCATCAAGAACACTTTGTTTGATGTTGTGTTCTTCTCATATATATCATGGAGCTTCTTCCATAATCCTTTTGTCGTATTTTCTTTGAACACATTGAAATACACATGCTTTGCTAGATATTGGTGTATTGTTGCAATCGTCTTTCTATCTAGCTTATTCCACTCTTCATTTTTCATTGATGAGGTTTTCTTTGTTGTACGCTCCATAGGAAAATATTGATCCTTTAAAATCAGTATAGCCTCCATCTGTGATTTCCATAGGGCAAAATTAGCCCCGCTCAACTTCTCCATGTCAGTTGCTATTGTCTCCATTCTCAATGAAATCAATGCCCCAAAAATTAAAATCCTTTTACAAGATAATAATTTACAAAAAAAAAATCCTTTAATTATTGCACCTTTTGAAATAAAAGGCCAAAAGTTAATCTCCTTTAATAAAAAAACAATCAACCTCCTTCCTTCCTTTCTTTTTCAAATTTAGTAAACTATACTTTTATATTAAAAAACATAAAATCCATCATTACAAATGTGTAGGGCCTACCATAATAATAAATTAAAAAAACACCTTCCCACACATTTTCACTTCACTCTTCATGCATATGTCCATACATTCAACATTCAACCAAAAAAAACTCATAAAAAGTGTTGAATGCCTTTTAATGTTTTTCTTTTAAACAATAACAACCTCCAGCTTGCAAAGTCATCCACAACATTGTCTGTTGCAGCCACGATATTGATGTTGCGTGACAGCCACTCAATCACACGTTGCAACAACTCTTCTATTTTTTTCATGTGCAACAGACTCACAAAGGCCCCTGACAGCTTAACATCATGAAAGAGAATGACATCCACAAATACGTGGGCCTGAAAGTTCTTAGAAGATGTGGGTACAACTGATAGTTTTAGAAACAAGAGGTTTTTGAGCAAAGATAGTTAGCAGAGTAGCTTGCATGTGACACGGGGGCTTCACTAGGGGACAATACCATACCACATGTGTTCATGTTGGGGGATATATAATGAGGAAAAATTGACACAATATATTGAGCATATAATAGGGGGTAAAGGGTTTTAATATTGGTTGATATAAAAAATGGAGCTCAAATTTAACCAAAAAATATAAAGGGATATAAAAAATGCTAATGAAAAAATGGAAACCTAGAATATCTAGTGAAAGTAGTGGTTTTTTAAATTGGGAAGGTGTATTGGCTTCATACTTGTAGGGGGTTAAATAATGTGATTTTTAGAGGTATTTTCGAATATGTAGTCAAATTAAGGGTATTTTTTAGTATGCCACAAACGTACGCACTATGTTAGAGGTTCATTGAGTGAAGGCCTCATGGCATGTGAAGAGAATCAAACCTTCAAAGAGCAGATATCTAGGGTTTGTCTCATACATAGCACCAAAAATCATTTCATTGTGAATAACTTGGTATTTCTCAGCTCTCATACCAGCGGATAGGAGCAAAACAGAGCACAAAGACAAATTATAGCAAAAATGGAGAACACAAGAAACAAGAATGGAGAACAGAAAAAACACAGGCTTCTATTACTCATGGAAGGCCTTGCCTTGGATTGGAATTCTCAGGTAGAGGAGAGATTACAAATTTATAGATGAGGGAAGCTCTAGAATTCTCGAATTCTTTCATGTGGAATACATGACTACATAGTGCAGCAAATGGACAGTGTAGTAGGTTGGCTTTGGTGATATCTTTTGGCATGGGTGGTGGAGAGAAGACAACTAAGGTTGACACCAAAGTCTTCATTGTGGCTTCACATTTAACAATTAATGGATCTGACAGATCTAGTTTTACTAGAAATCAAGACACTAGTCTCTATTTAAATTTTTAGTCGTGTCATTTTTAGAATGGGTACAACATTATTCCACAATGTAAAGACAAAAAAAATTCTTTATTTATATTTAAAATTTTTACCAAAATGTTATTAACTTTAAAAAAAATTACTTATAGCTAAAATATTTTTTTGTTTTTTATAATTTTAAAGTTAAAATTAATCAATTTTCATTCAAAGAAGAGTCAGCAGAACCATCCTCTTAATCACTTGTAATGAAAATACTTTCTTATGCTCATGAAGAGATGAGGTGTGTTTAAAGACACTGTTGCTGGTAACTAAGACCAATTAAGATGGAATCATCTACATTGGAGAAAAATACAATGGGAAACATTATGGGTTGTGATAAACCTCTAACTAGAAAACTACTATTAACTTGACCAAGTCAAGTTTACTTGAACCACCCTAACAAACCCTGTTTAAACATGACTTGGGGAGATTAATGTGGTCCCAATCCTTCATCATCCATCTCACTTGAGATCTCTCATAGCTCATTTCAAGCTAGAATACCGGTACATGATACTAGGTCACTTGCCATATTGGTATCTACCCAAGTGGTCCATTCCACAACCATGTGCCACTTCACCACATATGTGTCTGATCAAAGCCTTAAATCCTTACAACAATCGGTGTTTCTAAGCATCATCTATGCTTGAAAAATATGTCTTATAACTTCCTAGGGAAATCCACTTTCCTTGGACCAAAACCCTTAGGGTCTTCACACACTACTAGTATTATCAAACCACTAAGGCTCTCAATCCCAAGCTAGCACCTTAACTATCCTTAAACATCATTGAATCTCTCACTACATGTGTAGCTTTGTTGATCCATGCTTGGACCTGGTCTTTTTGGCTACTTAAACTCTTTCCTTATGTCCATACTTTGAGTATGTTTATGTTGTGGCTCAACTCAACAATATGTGAGGCTTCCCTTCCTATGATAAAAAAATTCCACAAACTCGCTTTGACAATTTTGAATCTACTATATTTTCTTATTCGAACATTATCTCATGCCGGCTCTAACTTTGATACCAATTGTTAGGATAATGAAACACCGAAGAGGTGGTGTCCAAAAGCACTGTTGCTAGAATCTCATTGGTCACCAAGACAAATTGACATGGAGTCTGCTATATTAGAAAATAATACCATGGTAAAAAACTATGTATTGTAATAAACTTGGAGCATAAAAACAACTATTAAATTGATCGAGTCAAATTTAAAAAATTTCAATAATATTTATATAGCCATCACCATTGAATAAATTTCAAATAACTTAACTAATCAAATATGTCAACCAAAAATATTTAATATATATTATACTATATCATTAAATCTTTAAAAAAAAAACATTTTATTTGTTATTCTTCAATATCTTTATAGTTATCTTTATGATTGATTTATTTCAAATAATTCTAAAAAGAAGATCTCGTAAACACTTTACATAATGTCGATGTGGCACTTGCAATTGTTGTTTGCGATGAATTTTCAATTTCCAAGCATACCTGTCATGTCCCTACACTGGTGGTACTCTTCCAACTACACTGTAGGAGGTGCGACACCACTGACCACTTTCTTTTCACCAATACTTGTGATCATGAACAACACCTACTTTCTTTACTTAGTTTATTTTTCAATAGCTAAGCATATCTTTCATTAACACATTTATCATATTAACATTATTACCATTCAAGTACACAACAGATTATCATGGTAGGGGAAACTCCCTACAATATGAGTCTGCCCATATCAATAATATTAATCTTTAGAATTACATATAAGTTTACATCCAAGGGAGACCCTAAATTTCACCTTTACACTTATACAAATTCACTTCCTGCACCCGTCGTGCAGCCTTGCCCAACCTAGGGCAAAGTCACCTGAATTGTCGTTCATCGCATTCACCTCATGCACAGCTCGCCCATTCACCAACGTATTCAACCATCGCACGATTCTTTGTTTTGTTCGACTCAGGCGCATTTCACCAACTTGCCCTTCGTTCATCGTTCATCGTTCACCTTTCACCCAAACATCTATTGTACGTTTCATTCGACCCATCCTTCGGTCGGACGCCCTACTCTGCCCTTACCCGACTTCTCGAATGAATGCCCTACCGTGCCCTCGAATGACTCTTTGCACGAACGCCCTCAAATGATTTCCCGAATGACCATTCACTTGGATGCCCTGCCACACCCTCGAATGACCTCGAATGATTTCCTAAATGACTGTTCGCTTGGACGCCCTGTCGTGCCCTTGAATGACCTCGAATGATTTCCCAAACGATTGTTCACCCGGACACCCTGTTGCGCCCTTAAATGACCTTGAACGATCGTTCGCCTGGATGCCTTGCCACACCCTCGAATGACCTTGAACGACCGTTTGCCCAGATGCCCTATTGCGCCCTCAAAAGACTGCTCTTCGTTTCGACTTAGGTGCTTCAGAGCTCGTCCACCTGCGCATTCACCCAAATTTCAGAATCAACTTCATACTTCTCCTTTTCTCCACGTGTATATCCTTAGAAGACTCACTCATTGATTTCGAATGGCTCCTCCATGCCACTGACTTATACAGTTGTTCGCCGCCATGGTTGGCACATCGGCCCGCCCAACTGACCACCTGTTCAACCCTCCAAGATATTTTCAAACGTCGGCTCGCCCCTCGGCCAACCCATCATTTAATACTTTTGTGCATCAGCTCAATCATTTGGTACCCCCACCCAGGACCGTCTAACTCTATAAACCTCCGCCATCTTCCACACTTAGCCATTTTCATGTGCGGCTTCATGCGTTTCTCCATTTGTGTCCACATCGTTTCCTTCAGCTCATCTGCTCCTCCATCGTGTGGTCCTCACTGAAACGCCTCACAGCTCGTGGGCGTTACATTCTCCCCCACTTGAAGTCATTTTCGTCCTCGACAATCTCTCATCCTAGCAACTATCTGTCGCCAAGATACCCATACCAAGTCATATAACCCACCGATATGTCATACATTAGAAAGTCTCTTCAATCCATGATCATCAACCACATCCCTCGCAACCTCCACAGGTTGCTCCCACTGTGGAAGGCTGGCCCCTCTAACTCAAGCTACATGCTTACTGCAACATATCATATCGACCTTATCATGTATCATCACCGTGTGAATTATTGTCATGATACTCCAACACAATGCTAACACATCTCTTATACACTACTAGCCCTCATGACTCGAACTAGTCGGGTGTTCAGTCCAACTGTCACGCTCAAACCATGAGAATGTACATCCTTATGCCATCATCAGTCATTTCTCAGACTCCTGTCACGACATCAACTCAATCAAGAATCCATCTCCACCTAAGCCATGTCTAGTTCCATGAAGTAGTCTTCATCTCCATCTGCAACATGATGTTCTTGATGTTTGGTATCAATGTGCTGCATGAAACCAATTGCATCTATCCAACATCATCATCCATATGTGTAAAATACATCTCCTCAAAATGAAGAGATCCTCTCATCAAACTCGACTCTCGATGTGCCATATCCAGGTTCAAGAAGCAACCTCCATCATATCTGCAATGTACCATCCCTTAAGTATGTCGAAGAAACAGGTATACACCTATCTCATTCATCCATGCATCATAAGTGGCTAAGTCTTGACTCAAACCTTTCCCAAGTGTTGCCACCAAGGCATCATCATTGCTCCAACTCCATCAGTCCAAAGTGTCTCATATCGATCCTCCACATCAAGGCAGTCTTTCAAGCACTGTTAGGCCCCTATACTACTAGTGTAACCCCTTATGTTATCAGTACAACCCCATTATTATATTGATGTACCCATGTAGTGCCCATATTGTTACTATTGTGCCCCATAGAAGCCCACCATTGTTATTATTGTGCCCTTACATTATTATTGTTATGTCGGCTCTGATTATATTATGACCCCTTAGATCCTCTATAAGAAAGGAGGTCTTTTCCATTTGTTCATTCCAAGAATTGTTCATTGTGTAATGGTAAAGAGGTTGCCCCCTCGAAGAGGCTGAATTCTAAGGCGTTGATCTCTCTTTTCTATCTTTTTGTGAGCTAGTTCCATAACATTTGGTATGAGAGCTTTGGATTCTAAGGTTTCGCTGCTCCAAATAGGTCATCATGGAATTTTTGCTATAACTTTTTTCTGCGATGTTTTAGAAGAGAACAAAAAAAACCCATTTGAGACACAATCACACTGAACCTCGGGTCGAAATTTCAGATCTTTTTATGCTATATTTGTGGAGATATAATCTTAGGAATATGGTTTTTTTTTCAGACTCCTGAATCACATTCCAAACAGGTGACCTATGGAAAATCGTCATAACTTTCTCTCTGAGCATCGGATTGAAATTTCGTAAGAAGGTATAGAAAGAGAATAGACTGTAGTTTCTTTTGTATATTTTTCAGAGCCAAAGGTTGAAACATTGACACGTTGCATGTCATACAATTTCGCTCTACTGAACTAGTCTATAATCAAGTCACTAAGGGAGATTTGGCATATCTCTTCCTTGGAGAATCCCATTTGGATAAAACTGGTGGCATTGAAAAGAGGAAATAGAGGGCTACTGCAGATCGCAATTTTAGAACTTAAAGATCCAAAAGTACAGAGTTACATGTACTCAAAAGTATGTACCCCATCCTCCATCAAAGTCTCTAACCTCAGCTTCTCAATGCATCAGATCCTCTAAGTCCACAATAGTATGAAGTCCTAAAAAGTCACAACCTCATGTCATCATGAGCTCCATGAGTCATCTCCAACCATCATCCCAATAAGCATACATTTCTAGGCCCAAGGGTCTCCGCAAGATGCCTCGCTCTCCATGTAGTAGGAAAGCTCCATAGTCTGCTCACAAGTCCAACCAAGTCCATGGCCTTGTTGTACCCAAGTGCACAACATCCCCATCAGAGCATAAGTAAAACATCTCCATGTCACACCAGTAATTTCCCCTACACAACATCCCTACTTTGGCACTTCTCATTGTATGCCCATAAGTGACACCTCTACAAGTGCTCCTACATAACGTCCTTACATAAGACTGTCATGTTCCATGTCTCCAACCTGATGTCCATGTCTCAAGTTTCCCATGTTGTCTAACTAGGTAGACCCATCACAACAATCGGTCATCCTCATCCGAGCCCGAAAAATTGGTCTACTGAACTCGGTCACCCAACCATATCATCATCACATGAGTCTCTTCCACCATGGCTCCCCCACTGAAGGTTTCACCAAGACTACCTCTTGGTCTCAACCATAAGAAGTCCACCCAGGTATCACCATACTCAAGTGTGTGCCCTTCTCCAATCTATCCATGAGTCATGCCGAGCACTTAGTCAATTCCTCATGTGGCTAAAGCATGACCCATTCTTCTGAAATGATCATCACATTCCTCCCTTGTCACGAGCCCTTTTACCTTCTATCATAAGGTCACAAACAACCCCAACAAGTCCTACAATAGTCAACGATCCTTACTTTTCCATACACGATCTATTCGTAGACATCCATGGTAAGGTCCTCCCTTGCATCGCCAAACTGATTTTTCTCTTCCCTGCATATGATTCATCTTCCATAAGACTCACTGAAACACAAGTATCAATAGTACTTACTTCATCATGAGGCTCCTCCATGTGAGTTTCCTCATCCATCAATGTCTGCAAACTGCACGATCCTGATTCTACTTGAACACTTTCAAGTTCCTCCTCCATCGTTGTCATATCTGCAACATCCTCATCATACTCTGCATCTTTCTCCTCAATTGCACCAATCAAGTACCCATTGACTTCTCCTATCGAACTAAGCCTTCAAACATCTGCCTGATTGTTTCGGTAGTAGTCCCCAAGTTTGTCAATGTAGTCAAGCTCATCCTACTCTATTACAATGACCTTCTTACCAAGAAATTCATTCTTCATTACATCCTCCATTTGTGTATACTTCCCTTCCATATACTCGTATTGGTCCTTAAGTTCTTCAAAGTTCTTCCTTCATCTTCGTATAGCCTTCCCGAACCTACATGTTCTCGGTTTTCATCAAAGCCCATTTAGAATTCCATTTCCTCATTTGTTCCAATACCTTGTTTAGGAAAGTTGTAGAAATTTTGAACAATTTGACACATATTCAACAGAGATTATCCTGATCATGTACTATTGCGGAAAACATACACAATACATAAGCTCCTCTACGTTGATCATCAATATAGCAGCATCAATAACAATAAAACATCAGGAGCATTCACACATTAACACAGTATGTATCCCGGGGAAAGCATCTCGCTAAAAACCCCAACTATCTGTATATTAATGATTGAGTCATGTAACATTACACAGCATAATACTTCTCACAAGTATCTCCACCTCTGTTACACACAATACAGCTCAGATCTGAATCAATCACATGTTCAAATCTCTTCTGCTGCCATGCCTGCCTCCTCTGCTCAATCCTGCAAGAAGAACTGATGATAATACCAAGGCAACCACGTCTTTCCTTGGCTAAATCATGTATTTCCAAGCTACAATGTGGGCAAACTCATTGGCATACTCAATCCCCTGATTTGTGCAAGATCTTGTGCACAACTATAGTCACAACTGATAGCAATCTGATTCTCTAACACCTGTCCCTGCTGAACTGAACATGCACTGACATGCAACTGAGTTAACTGATGTATTCATTAGTTGTATTATGAGTTAATAACTTGTGAACTAATTAATAACTAATTCACCCAACTCATCTCTAGTCTATTCGCAGTTAGACTAAATACAACTAGTTTAACAAAGCTAAACTGAACACAACTCCATCAACTGCACCTCCAGTCCACTAAACTCAACTCACTTGAGTTCTAACTGAAGTCATGCATGCAAATATTCAACTAACCCATAAGAACCACGTATTTTCTTCATGCAATTGCATGTGCCACATCCGTAGCTCGAACTGAAGTGCTCCAAGAGAATAAGATTAAGTTTATAGTCCAAATATTATTGTGAGATAATAATTTTTGACTTTTCTATTTTTAGCCTGGCAGTCTAAAAATAGACTCCGCCCATATGTCTAAAAATAGAAGTCCATCTATTTTTACCAACATGACCAATCATCCACAAATAGCATCCTGCAACTCATAGACCATGATCCATATGTCTAAAAATAGACATAGTCTAAAAATAGACTTGCGCCAAAAATAGCCTGCGGGCCCACTTAGTGAAGGCGACTCCTTTCCACTAAGCTCCATCATCTTGTTGCATTCTCAACAAGCATTTCTTGTTGCACACTTTTCAACAAAGATAGTGATGGTTTATCAAATAGTGATGAAGATGAAAA
Organism: Pinus taeda; assembly: GCA_000404065.3. NCBI lineage: Eukaryota > Viridiplantae > Streptophyta > Pinopsida > Pinales > Pinaceae > Pinus > Pinus taeda. The sequence goes on from APFE030404285.1 coordinate 19,814, forward strand.
TAGTAATGATTATATACTTTTGATGGCTTTTGAAGATGATGATTTCCTGGATGCTTTAGATGAAGATGGTCTCTATGAAGAAATTTCTAAACTTAAAATATGTTTAGAAGAAAAGAGTATGATTATAGATACTCTGACATTCCAACTTTCTGAAAGGGAAAAACACAATGAAAAATTAGAATGTGAAATTGTGGGTCTAAGAAAAGAAATTGAGAAAACAAAACCTCTCAATCTTAGGTTTGCTAAAGGATTAGAAACTTTAGATGAAATTATCAAAGTGCAGCATTCTCCTCTGATAAAGACAGGTCTTGGATATACTAAAGAACCATCTCAAGCATAGAAGCCATCAACCTCCAAAAGCTATCTTCATGCAGTAAGGAGAAGTGAATAGGTTGACAATCGTTAGCAGAGGCTTAAAGCAAATCACCAGGTAAATCGAGTTCAATCTACTTCAGCGATGAACAAAAGCTATAACCAACCACAGGTAAATCATTCTCAGTTTGCTTCAAGAATGAATGTCAATGGAAACTACAATAATCAGGTTAATAGATTCAATAATTGCAGGAATTTCTTTAATGGCCAATGTTTTTCATGTCATAAGTTTGGACACAAAGCCACTTAATGTGTTGCTTACAAGACCGTCATGACTAGAGAAGCACAAAATCAAAGGAATGTGACTGGGATCATGAAAAGGACCTACAATAACTTTTCTTCTCTTGAAAACGAAATAGAATTCTTTATCTGTAACAACTTCAGTCATGAAGACTCTGAACGTAGGAGTAAATTTTGGCAAACATCTCAGAAGGAGCAAGCTTCATTGGGTCCCAAAACATGGAAAAAGAAAGAACCGTAAACCAAACTATGTGATATAACCTTATATGTAGAATGGCAAAAAAACCAATGGTACATTGATAGTGGATGCTCGAAACACATGACAGGTGATAAAGAAAAACTTCAGCCATATAGTGCCTTAGAAAAGGAAAGGAAGGTCTCATTCGAAAATGACACCCCTACAGTCATAAAAGGTAAAGGCTATATTCTCTTAAAAGAAAAGGTCAAAGCTGGGAATGTTATGTATGTTGATGGCTTATAGAATAATCTATTGAGTGTTAGTCAAATGTGTGATCAACGAAATGAGGTAGTATTTCGATCAACTGGATGTGTTGTTCATGAGCTTGATACAGGCGAAACAATAATCAAAGGCATAAAACTCCAAATAATTTATACATACTCAAGGGAGGACAATAAAAATGCTATCTAAGCAAAAAAGATGAACACTGGCTATGGCACAGAAGACTGGGGCATCTAAACTTCCCTTAGATAAGGAAAGCATACAAATACCAGCTTGTTCGCGATCTTCCTGACATCCGAATTCCATAAAATACAATATGCAAATCATGTCAATTTGGTAAGAAAACCAGAACACATTTCGCTAAGAAGGAAATATCAGCTAGTAAGCCACTTGAACTTGTCCATACTGATTTATGTTGTCCATCAACGAAAAAGTCACCTCGTGGAGAAGAATACTTTATATTGTTCATTAACGACTTTTCTAGGATGTGTTGGATAGGACTTCTGAAGCATAAAGACAAAGCATTTGAAAAGTTCAAAGCATTTATAGCTTTGGTTGAAAATGAATCAGATCACAAAATCAAATGCCTCAGGTTTGATCAAGGAGGGGAATTTACCTCGGATGAATTCTTCAACTTCTGTGAAGAACATGGAATAAGAAGGGAATTCTCTACCGCAAGGACTCCTTAGCAAAATGGAGTGTAGAAAGGATGAACAAAACTGTTCAAAAAATGGCTTGTGCTATGCCAGATGAGTCTGGAACTCCTGCCACCTTCTGGGGTGAAGCTGCATTAGCTGTTGTCACTATTCTCAACAAAACGAATGTTTGGGTAAATAGTACTCAAACTCCTCGTGAACTTTGGTATGGTAAGACTCCTACTGTAAAATACTTCAAAGTTTTTGGAAGCAAATGTTACATCAAAACGACTGATGAAAAACTTGGCGAGTTTGAACCTAGAATAGATGAAGGCATTCTCCTTGGTTACTCTTCCCGAAGTAAAGGATACAAGTGTTATAATAAAATACTAGGGAAAATTGTTGAAAATATTGATGTTGTGGTTGATGAAGTAGGAAAAAATCCAAAGTAGGTGAAAACTGAAGAATGGGAAGAAGATGAGGATTATCATTCCACATCAAATCAGACTAATGCTGAAGAAGAAGAAACAAATGAAGCACCAAAAGAGCAGATATTGGCAGAAGAAAAGACTCCATCCAAATATGTTCAGAAAAATCATTCAAAGACTCATATTTTGGGACAGAAAGAGGCAGGTGTACAAACAAGACAAACTATTACATAAGCTTCAATCTATCTAGCATTGCTTTCCTCCATTTAACCGCGAAATGTACATGAAGCATGCAAAGATGAATGTTGGGTCAAGGCCATGAATGAAGAGCTTGAGAAAATTGAAAAGAATAATACTTGGGAATTAGCTCCTAGACCTCATGATAAGAATATCATTGGAACCAAATGGAAATTCAAAATCAATTTGAATGAAAATGGGGAAGTTGTTAGAAACAAGGCTAGACTTGTTTGTAAAGGATATGCTCAACAAGAAGGTATAGACTTTGAAGAAAACTTTTGCACCTATTGCTAGACTTGAAGCCATAAGAATGTTCCTTGCTCTTCCTATCTTTCGTAAGTTCAAAGTATATGAAATGGATGTGAAATCTACCTTTCTTAATGGAGATCTAGAAGAGAAGGTATATATTGAGCAACTAGATGGATTCATCCTTGGAAATGATCCAAAACTTGTTTGTAGACTCAGAAAGGCACTCTATGGTCTAAAACAAGCTCCAAGGGCTTGGTATTATCGTCTAGACAAATACCTTCATCAACAAGGTTTTTCACAAGGATCAACTGATAACAATCAATATATAAAAATTGACAATGATAAATTGCTAATACTTGTTGTGTATGTTGATGATATCATTTTTGGGAGTAATGAAGAAGCCATGAGTCAAAACATTGCTTTGGTAATTCAAAAATAATTTGAAATGTCCCTTCTTGGTGGGCTCACATATTTTCTTGGTTTACAAGTTCAACACAATAAAGATGGTATTTTTCTATCATAAACCAAGTACCTCAAGCAAATCTTGAAGAAATATGGAATGGAAGATGCTAAACTAGTATGTACCCCTATGGTAATAGGATGCAGCCTCAACACAAATGATGAATCAGCAGTAGTGCATCAACCAACCTACAGATCCATGATTAGTAGTCTACTCTATATAACAGGTACCCGACAGACATCATGAATGTAGTGGGAATAGTTGGAAGATTCCAAGCAAATCCAAAGGAAGCACATCTTCAGGAAATCGAAAGGATTTTTAAATATCTTCAAGGGACACAAAACTTTGGTTTATGGTATCGTAGAGATACAGATCTTACACTTCATGCATATAGAAATGTAGATTGGGCAAGAAGCATGGATGACAGAAAAAGCACTAGTGGTGGTGCATTCTTCATGGGTTCCATATTAGTGTCTTGGTTCAGCAAGAAACAAAGTTCAAATGCATTATCTACAGCTGAAGCAGAATATATGGCTGCTGCATCTTGCTGCACACAACTTCTTTGGATGATGCAAACATTGGAAGACATTCAAATCACTTGTACTCCACCCATCTCCATTCTATGTGATAATACAAGTGAAATTAGTATTTCAAAGAATCCTGTCATGCATTCAAAGACCAAGCACATACCTATTAAATATCATTTTCTCTGGCAACAAGTTCTTGAACAAAAGGTCAAATTGGAGTATGTTCCCTCCAAAGAATAGGTTACTAATATATTCACCAAACCACTGCCCAGAGAGACAATTGAATACCTCAAATAGAAGATGGGAGTAGTTGATGCATCTTCTTACCATTAATTCTTATATGTTTTAGAGAAAAGTGGGTATACGCGAGTTTCATGAAGCATATCTGCGTACATACGTCGGTTGCAGTGGATACAGTCATGTACATGTTCGTTTGAAGAATATCAGTGGGACAGAATCAGGATGAATAGAGTCTGATATGGGTTTGACAATGATCATCTGGCATAGGTTCAGGGCGAGCATATACTTGTAATAATACATTGTTGGCATTATCTTAGAAGTTTTTGGTACAATTTCACAGTTATTTTGGTTAAGATGGAATAGGTGCAGAGGGAGATCATGGTTGCTGATGGTGATTGACATATGCTACTAATGATAGTTGCTGATAAATATCTCGTTTTATATATTTTGTCTCTATATCATGTATATATTTTACTATCAAGGTCATGTAACGACCTACTTTTTTCCCCACTATGCCTGTGATGGATGATGTAATGTCCTTATCTTGTATAACCTTTTGATGTATCCCCACTTGGTTGGGTGGATGAGTTAATATTGGTATATCCCCACTTGGGTGGATGGATGGATGTATGAGTCGTTGCTAGACTTGAAGCCATAAGAATGTTCCTTGCTCTTCCTATCTTTCGTAAGTTCAAAGTATATGAAATGGATGTGAAATCTACCTTTCTTAATGGATATCTAGAAGAGAAGGTATATATTGAGCAACTAGATGGATTCATCCTTGGAAATGATCCAAAACTTGTTTGTAGACTCAGAAAGGCACTCTATGGTCTAAAACAAGCTCCAAGGGCTTGGTATTATCGTCTAGACAAATACCTTCATCAACAAGGTTTTTCACAAGGATCAACTGATAACAATCAATATATAAAAATTGACAATGATAAATTGCTAATACTTGTTGTGTATGTTGATGATATCATTTTTGGGAGTAATGAAGAAGCCATGAGTCAAAACATTGCTTTGGTAATTCAAAAATAATTTGAAATGTCCCTTCTTGGTGGGCTCACATATTTTCTTGGTTTACAAGTTCAACACAATAAAGATGGTATTTTTCTATCATAAACCAAGTACCTCAAGCAAATCTTGAAGAAATATGGAATGGAAGATGCTAAACTAGTATGTACCCCTATGGTAATAGGATGCAGCCTCAACACAAATGATGAATCAGCAGTAGTGCATCAACCAACCTACAGATCCATGATTAGTAGTCTACTCTATATAACAGGTACCCGACAGACATCATGAATGCAGTGGGAATAGTTGGAAGATTCCAAGCAAATCCAAAGGAAGCACTTCTTCAGGAAATCGAAAGGATTTTTAAATATCTTCAAGGGACACAAAACTTTGGTTTATGGTATCGTAGAGATACAGATCTTACACTTCATGCATATAGAAATGCCGATTGGGCAAGAAGCATGGATGACAGAAAAAGCACTAGTGGTGGTGCATTCTTCATGGGTTCCATATTAGTGTCTTGGTTCAGCAAGAAACAAAGTTCAAATGCATTATCTACAGCTAAAGCAGAATATGTGGCTGCTGCATCTTGCTGCACACAACTTCTTTGGATGATGCAAACATTGGAAGACATTCAAATCACTTGTACTCCACCCATCTCCATTCTATGTGATAATACAAGTGAAATTAGTATTTCAAAGAATCCTGTCATGCATTCAAAGACCAAGCACATACCTATTAAATATCATTTTCTCTGGCAACAAGTTCTTGAACAAAAGGTCAAATTGGAGTATGTTCCCTCCAAAGAATAGGTTACTAATATATTCACCAAACCACTGCCCAGAGAGACAATTGAATACCTCAAATAGAAGATGGGAGTAGTTGATGCATCTTCTTACCATTAATTCTTATATGTTTTAGAGAAAAGTGGGTATACGCGAGTTTCATGAAGCATATCTGCGTACATACGCCGGTTGCAGTGGATACAGTCATGTACATGTTGGTTTGAAGAATATCAGTGGGACAGAATCAGGATGAATAGAGTCTGATATGGGTTTGACAATGATCATCTGGCACAGGTTCAGGGGGAGCATATACTTGTAATAATACATTATTGGCATTATCTTAGAAGTTTTTGGTACAATTTCACAGTTATTTTGGTTAAGATGGAATAGGTGCAGAGGGAGATCATGGTTGCTGATGGTGATTGACATATGCTACTAATGATAGTTTCTGATAAATATCTCGTTTTATATATTTTGTCTCTATATCATGTATATATTTTACTATCAAGGTCATGTAACGACCTACTTTTTTCCCCACTATGCCTGTGATGGATGATGTAATGTCCTTATCTTGTATAACCTTTTGATGTATCCCCACTTGGTTGGGTGGATGAGTCAATATTGGTATATCCCCACTTGGGTGGATGGATGGATGTATGAGTCGTTGGTGATAGGAAGGTCATTTATAATGTATAGAGTCTTGTTCTTCTTGTAGAACATCTTGTTGTAGACCTTGCTTACACTGATGAGGAGCATGAACAATACACTTCAGCATATCAGAGAATTCAGCATGAACTCAGGGGGAGCATAACCCTTTGTCCTTGATGACAAATGGGGAGAGTGACAGTGACTTGGGGTCGCCATCAAGTCTAAAGGGGGAGATGTTTGGTATTATGACACAGGTTTGGCACTATGACATAGGTGTTATCCTTGATGGCAACTCACTCAAATGACAGATCACATTTCAGGCTCTGAGAATGAAGGAAAAAGTGATATACACAGGTTTCCCTTGACCAAGCCGCGTATACACGCAGGTTAGTAGTCCAGAAGGTGTGTATGCATATACACACACTTTCACGCAAGGAAAAGCGCATATATATTGGAAAACTTGGTTTTGGTCCGTGGTATTTGGCACTTGGTATTTTGACCCGTGGTATTGATCGAAGGTATCTTGATTGAAGTGTTGACACCAGGTATTTGGTTCAAGGTATTACTTCTAAGTGGTTTTGGACCATGGTATTGAGTAAGGCCTAAGACTATAAAAGGATGATGAGATCATTAGGCAAAGGCACTGAGGTATTGAATATCTTATGTAGAGCAAGATCTAGAATACTGGTCATTGGGTTATGGTGCATAGCTAGATCTGAATCAAGGAGGAACTTGAGCGCTTGAAGAACGATAAGTTCTAGTGATGGGTCAAGATCTTAAGGCTTGAAGAGAAGTTCAGTATAGCAAAGGTGTGTATACACATTGGTTCGGCAATTCAAAACAGCATATATGCAGGTTTGCCTTCATATAGTAGCATATGCACGCAGGTTCTACATATTGAAGTAGCATACATCTCATAAAATATGTTTTAGCTACTTCTGTTTACTGTTGCAGTCTTCTAGGTTCTGGTATTGTTACTGTATTCTGGTTACAACACTCAGAGAAGTGATTATTTGATTCAGTTTTGGTTAGTGCAAGACAGATTGATTAATGCAGATATATTTTGATGTTTGATTGATGCTATTGATGGATCCAGTCTGAAAATTTATGAAATGTGGTCCCTGGAAGAAAAGAGAAGGTTGTAGCCTTCTGTAGGTCAGCACCTATGTACTAGTGCATCAGCTAGTACAAGAGCTAAGGGGGTTGTATCTCCCTTCTAGGAGAAGCTGGCGAATAAGAGAAGGTTGTAGCCTTCTACAAGTAGAAGCCTACGTACTGGTATAAGATTGCACCAGTATAGAAATATTGTAAAAAGAAGTTTATTATTAAAAGAAGATAGAGACGAATTGTAGCAGGTGGCTTTCACCCACATTAGGTTTCCACCTTATATCTTGTGTTCTTGTCTGTGATTGTCTGCTCTGTGTTTATTGTACCTATTACTGTTTATATGGTTCTGATACACAGATTAAAGATCAACTGACTAAATTATAAGTGTACAAGGTGTACGTTGGTTGCTCTAAACATAGTTGCGTATATACGCAAGTTGCATTAACCGAAGTAGCATATATAAATCTGTTTATGGAAATGAAATATTATTAAATTGATAATACTGATTCACCCCCCCCCCCCCTTTCTCAGTATTATTTCCAACAATATGTTGGGGATCTATTTCATTTTTTAACGAGGCAGATATAGGAACAAACTATCCTCAGAATCTGTTTCATTTTTTAACGAGGTTGATACAGGAAAAAATTATCCTCGTGATGTCTGTTCATGACCCATAAGAGAAGATGGATTCCAAGATGTCTTCACTAGATGGAAGAACCACGCTCTAGGAGGAATACATGTCATTTGGTACTATAGATAGATCAGGTTCTAATGCTCCTAGTACATAATGTACTATATCATATGTGTGATCATTAGTAGATGCAGAGACAGGACGAGTAGCCACATAATTGACCTGTGGTGGGGAAGGAACTGTTTACAAACAAGGACCAATAGGGGACGATGGCTGCAAAAGAGGCACTTGGTGACCAATGAATAACAGTTGATCAATAGTAACAATTCTCCCTTTGTGCAGAAAACAAACCACACGAAGAAGTGAAGAAACAAGAGCTCCCATGACATAAACATAGTCGTGCCCAAGAAGAATATTGAAATCTAAGGGACCTTGGACTGCCATCACATCTATATAGATGGTCTTTCCTCCCAAAGTAACAGGGAACTTCAAAAGGATCCCTACAGGTTGACTAATTCTTCTGTTGAAAGCCAACAGATTCTAGGTGACAAGCACAATCTGTGGGAACCCAAAGCTTGCCAAATAGTAGAAAACATGATGCTAACAGATGCACCTTCATCTAATATAGTGCTAGGTACTACCATATTATAGGCTTGTACTGTGATCTGGAAAGGCACATAAGATGGGAAGCAGAAAGTAGTCAATGGGCCGCAATTGAAAGAGACGACATAACTACTTGGTGGGGGTATCATATGATTACCCCTATGCTATACAGGAATAGGAGAAGGACTATCCTCAACAACTGGGATGGGAGGGTTACCCTTCGATTCATGAGAGTTTAAGGAGATGAGAAGAACATGAGCAGTATGATCACCACTCTCTTTGGGAATAGAGTGAACAACTGAAGGTGGAGCCAATTCAACACTCTTTTCGACCAATGGCTGGTCAGGAATATACACAAGAGAGTCTCACTTAGGAAGAGTAGGATGGGCAGGAGATGAATCCAAGTCAATCTCTTTACCAACTAGGAGAGGGTTAGAAGAAAGCCTCTGATAACCAACAAGAAGTTGGGGTTGAGGAACTGTAAGGTTTTCCAAAACTTTGGAAGCTTTATCCATAAGCGGACAAAGGTGAAGAAGATGTTCTCCTTCACATAACCTATAGGGGAATCTAATATTTCCCTTCTTCTTACCATCATTAGCTGAAGGCATAACATTGACATGATCTCTAGAGGTCGACGAGGATGGTCGGTTCAAGTCTTAAGACCATACCTCTAAGACTCTGGGAATGCTAGGATAGTCTCGAAGGAGATGGTCACCCTTACACAACCTGCAAGGGAGTTTTACCTTCCACAAAGGATCAGAAGGTTTGTCGACAAGGGTTGCATTTGGAGTAATAGCTGCATAGTTGGCCTCTTGCTTATTTGACTTCTTCTTTGTCTTCTTCTTCTTCTTCTTCTTAGCCTCTTAGTTACTGGATTTCAAACTTTCACCAAGTGAAGTAGAAGAGGAGGGTGAAGAAATGGGGGAAGAGGGCGAGGGGTCAATCTTAGAATCATCACGACGTGATTCGAATGAAGGAGATGGTGGGGCAGGAGTTGGGACACTCGAGACCCCCAAGGTTGAAAATAACCAGATAGGTAAACCAATGGTTAACCCAGGGAGGGACAACATTTCCATATAAGGAGCACATCATTTCCAAAAGAAGGAAAAGGACCAGGATTCCCATTTGAGGAGAACCCTTGACTGGTAAACTCTTGGAATGTTGCCATTGGAATTGACCCTAAATAACCACTAAGGAAGATAACTTTAACCAGGAATATTTCATGGGAAAATAATTTTAAGACACTGAAACAAAACTTGGCCTTTTCATATTTTAAGAGTTGAGAAAAGGGCGAAAGTTGACTCTAGTCGCTTTCAAAGTTAACCAGCTCGAAAGGACAAGTGCTCGAATGATATTTTAAATTTAATGAGTCAAAAAGATCAAATGACTGCTCTGGATGATCTAGGTAAAGAGGATTACCCGGCATCCATGAACTGCAGAATACCTCCGGGCAAACTGAGAAGTACAGGCAAGCAATCTCCCCCCATGCTGTGTTTGGTGTATCATATTTGCAAGGTAGCTGACTTGGTTTCCTATGGATAAAGGATTGTAGCCTAGAGGGGTCTCCCATTTTATACACAATGGTATGGGGAGCACAAGTCCATACTAGCATTGTTTATTGCTGAAGCGAATGACAATTGTTAGGCTTAAAGACACCAGAACATGTCTCTAGCCTAGACCACTAAATGTGAGTGTTACGTTTCAATGATTCCTTAGGTTAATTAAATAAATTTTAATAGTTGATCTTCAATTAGGTTTCAATTACAAGGCCCTACCACTGTCTTTGATGATGTAGGTTTTAACCCTGTATAGAAATTACCTGCATACGAACTCTAAAACACAGAAAATAAACAATGTGAGAGCATAACACATAAAACACATATACATAGAGATTTTCTCTTGGATCCCAAAACCGGGACTACCAGCTTGATTTTTCATTGTTTTCCTTTCAATGTTATAATACATATTTATACATGTCGAAGCATCCAATACCATGGACCGAAAACCATCGCGTCCAAAAACATATGCGAAAATCATGCACAAAACCATAGGTGGTTCTGTCGAACCTAACATATGGTCCAAAATAGGTTACGAGTATGCCTCAAACCCCTTGTGAGCCCCACGCTACAAAATCAGTGCAACGAAGGGAGCCTCCATGCCCCCCCTCTAACCCCTTGGTTAACTACGTGGGCTAGTCGTGGAAAGAATATAACACAACCCAACATTCTCCCACTTGTTGTTTTCTTTCCACAGAGGGCCATAAGAGAACTTAGTCATTTTTCTAGCCCTAAAACGCCCATTTTCTCTCTACACCAAGAGAACTTCTCAGAGCTCACAAATTTTGTCAATGCATCTGCAATATTTTTCAAAGTTCCCACCTTTACTAGCAACACTTTTTTGTCTTATATCATATCCCTCACAAAGTGATACTGAACATCAATGTGCTTTGTCTTTGAATGATATGCAGAGTTCTTTGCCAAGAAAACTGTACTTTGGCTATCACAGTCTATCCTTATAGCTCCCTGTACTAACCCCATACTTGAACAAAATCTATGCAACCAAACTGCTTCGTTGCTTGCATGAGTGGCTGCCATGTATTCTACCTCTGTAGTTAATAGTGCCACTATAGATTGTTTCTTACTCATCCAGTTGACTGCACCTCCAAATAGGTTAAACATATACCCACTTGTAGATCTTCTCTGATCTAGATCTCCAGCCCAATATGCATCAACAAAGCCATGAATATCCAACACTCTGTCCAATCCTGGTCTTCCTTGGTAGCACAAACCATAATCACTAGTTCTACGCAAATACCTGAAAACCTGCTTCACTACTGTCCAATGCTCCTTTCCTATTTTTGACATAAACCTGCTCAATAGTCCCACTGCATGTGCAATGTCTGGTCTAGTATAGACCATTTCATACATCAGGCTACTGACTACACTTTCATATGAAACATGGGACATGTCCTCTTCCTCTTCTTGTGTCTTGGGACACTATTCAGCAAATAACCTCACACCTACAGGAATATGAACCTTCACCGATTTACTTTCGTGCGTATTAAACCTCTTCAATATTGTCTTGACATACTTCCTCTAGTTTAATCAGAGCTTCCTCTTTTCTCGATCTCTTTTAATTTCCATTCCCAAAATATAGTTTGTAGCACCAAGATATTTCATGTCGAATTTGGAGGACAATTGGGTCTTCAAATACTAGATAATTTATTTGTCATTTCCAACCAGCAACATATCATCCACATACAAGACCAGATAAATAATACGGTCACAAATTAATTTAAAATACACACAGTGATCTGCTTTGCTTCTAGTGAGGCCAAGTCCCCATATAAATGTATCAAATTTATGATACCACATCCTTGGTGACTGTTTTAACCCATACAGAGACTTCTTTAACTTGCATACTAGTTCCTTCTTACCCATCACCACAAAGCCTTTAGGTTGCTTCATGTAGATTTCCTCTTCCAAATCCCTGTGAAGAAACGTTGTCTTCATATCCATCTGTTCTACCTCAAAATAAAAAGTAGCAACAACATATAAAAGTAATCTAATAGAAGTTATCTTGGCAAGAGGAGAAAAAAATATCACCAAAATCAATTCCTGGCACTTGGGAATAACCTTTTGCTACCAACCGAGCTTTGTATTTCTCCACCTTTCCTTCTGCTTTTGTCTTCTTCTTGAACACCCACTTGCTGCCAATGGGTTTCCTTCCAGCTGGCAACTCCACCAGATCCCAAGACCCATTTTTGTGCAAAGGTGCCATTTCATTAGCCATGGCCTCTTTCCAGAGTTTTCCATCCTCTGAATCTACTGCTTCCTTCATAGTTCTAGGATCATCATCAGTAATAGATAGAGCAAAATTTGAACAGAAAGCTGATGGACTATACCTTTATGGCTGCCTTCTTTCTCGAACTGATCTTCTCACACCCAGATTTTGTGGCTCTTCATCTTCTGATTCCTCCTTTGCTTTAGAGTCTGATTCTTCCCCCTTAAGCTCAAAATCTATCTTCTTTGGTTCCTTTGGTTGGAATTCATGTTTAATAACATCTTTTACCTCTCTGAACACCACATCTCGGTTGTACACAACCTTTTGTGTGACTGGGTTCAAATCTTATAACCCTTTAAACCATCCTTATACCCAATAAATATGCACTTTTCAGATTTACTATCCATCTTGGCTCATTTCTCCTTTGGAACATGTACATATGCATCACATCCAAATACCCTCAGATGTGAAAGAGAGGGTTTCTTACCAGTCCATACCTCTTGTGGAGTCTTATCCTGTAATTCTGATGAAGGTGACCTATTGACAAGGTAACATGTAGTATCCATCTCCTCTGCCTATAATTTCTGTCCTAACCTCGCACCACTGAGCATGCTTCTTGCACTTTCCATCAACGTCTTATTCATTCTTTCTGAACTCTGAGGTCTATCGTGTTAAACCACACTGCTTACATAATTCTTCAAATTCCTAGCTGCAAAATTCTCCACCATTATTTGTCCTCAAAACCTTTATCTTCTTCTTTGTCTAATTTTCCACGAGAGCCTTAAATTCTTTAAAACTATCAAAGGCTTCAGATTTCATCTTAAGGAAATATATCCATGTATTCCTTGAGAATTCATCTATAATTGATACATAGTACACAGACTTACCCGGTGATGGAACCTTCACAGGTCCAAACACATCACTGTGCACAAGTTCTAATATATGTTTTACCCTCTTACTACCAGAGGGGAAACTCACCCGATTTTGCATCCCATATACACAATTTCACAGAAATCAAAATCTAGAGAGCTATTACTCATACCTTCTACCATGCCTTTACCATGAAGTATTCGAAGGCCCTTCTCTCCAATATTTCAAAGCCTTTGATGCCACAACATGGTCTTCTCTCGAGACACCACTAGATTTTCTGCTCCACTTTCAAGAACGACAGAACTATTGCACCCTTGCAACATGTACAGAACTATAATAGTGCTACCTTGCAACATGTACAAAGTTCCAATTCGAACTCCCCGCATCAATACCAGTGGTCCCCGAACCATTTTGCAGGTATCCTTCTCGAACACTATTTTTACACCTACATCATCCAACTTGCTTACATAAATATGATTTCTGGCCAATGCAGGAATATGCAAAACACCCGAAAGTGTTCTAACTCTTCCACCTTGCAACTTCAACTTTACCTTTTTACGACCAATGATTTTAGCCTTCCTGTCATCCCCCAAGAAGAAATCACCACCACCATATTTCTCATAATCGTAGAACCACTCTCTATGGGGAGTGAAGTGAAAGAATGCACCTGAGTCAATCAACCATGCCTCATGATCTACATGTGTACTTGAAGAAGCCAAGTACACAT
>APFE030404285.1:33849-44489 GCA_000404065.3 Pinus taeda
TCATCTGAGGTGGTTTTCACCTCTGTAGAAGGAGCCTCATCAGATCCATTTCCTTTGTCAGGAGCTTTAGATTTACAATCCCTTTTGAAGTGGCCTTCCTTTCCGCATTTCCAGCACACCACCTTTACAGGTTTTCCTAGAGATTTAGATCTCTCTCAAGATTTAGATCTCCCACTCGATGACTTATTTTTTGTTCTGTTCTGGGACCGTCCTCATATAGACAAGGCATCACCATTCTAGCTCTCCATATTTTTCCCTCTGATCTCCTCCATCAACAAGGCTGAGACTAATTCATCAAACTACAAGGCAGTTGCATTACTACCTATTGTAATAACCAAATTATTCCATGAATCTGGTAGAGAACACAACAAACTGATGCACTTATCTTCATCTGAAATTTTAATATCAACAGATGCTAAGTAACTTACCATATTATTAAATGCATTCAGATGCTCTGTCACCGAGTCTCCATCTCTCATCCTCAGGTTATACATCTTTTTCCATAGGAATAGTTTATTCACCAGAGACTTAGATTGGTACAAAGTACCTAACTTGTCCGACAAAGCCTTCGTTGTAGCTTCCCCTGATACATTCAACAATACTGAATCTGAGACACACAATCGTATTGTGCTCTTTGCCTTCCGATCCAACTTCTTCCATTCTTCATCGAACACTCCTGTTGGTTTAGTACCTAGATCTACCATGATCCACTGATCTTTATCCACCAACATATCCTCCATATTGAGTTTCCATAACTCAAAATTCTAACCATTAAATTTCTCGATCTCTATCTTTCCACTGCTCACCATGTTCTTTCACCACCATAATTGATCTCGCAGATCTCCCACTGAACAGGGTCTACCACAGGCCCGAGCGAAACCCCTCAGCAACAAAGATGTCCCCTTGAAGCCAAAACAACTCTGATACCAAATGTAGGTTTTAACCCCATAGAGAAATTACCTGCATACGAATTCTAAAACATAGAAAATAAACAATGTGAGAGAATAAAACATAAAACACATATACATAGAGATTTTCGCCTGGATTCCAAAACCGGGACTACCAGCTTGATTTTTCATTATTTTCCTTTCAAAGTTATAATACATATTTATACATGCTGAAGCATCCAATACCATGGACCGAAAACCATTGCATCGAAAAACATGTGCAAAAATCATGCACAAAACCATAGGTGGGTTCGCCCAACCAAACATATGGTCCAAAACCAAAATTTTCCAAGGCACTGCCACAAACCCCATAAAGTGGGGTTATGGATATGCCTCAAACCCCCTGTGACACCCCCCCCACCCACTACACAATCGTGGCAATGAAGGGGGGCTTCGCCCCCCATCTAACCCCCCGATTAACTACGTGGGCTAGTTGTGGAAAGAATATAAAACAACTCAATAGATGAAAGTTCACTAATTGAGAGATAGAGAACACAAAATTAATGCAACAATTGAATAATTAAATCTTTCACTAATAAATCTCCTAAATGCACTTAATCTTTCGATAACAACATAAGAAGTTTCATTTCATTTCCAATGCTTATGATGATGCAATTATAGCTTCTCCACAATGATACTAATGCAATATTTTCACTTAAGTAAACTAGAATGATGTTATTCTTTTCATAAAATGCAAAATGAATCTTTCACAGAAAGCAGTTTAATGAAAATTTTCAAAATTTTGAACAAACAAGCATCAATCAAATGCAAAGCATGATAAATGAAAATAAAAGAAACTTCTTCCCTGAATTGAACAAACCAAACACATAAATGCTTCAATCAACAAACCATGCAATGTAATCTATGCTTGGAAAGAGAAAAGATACTCTTGAAATAAGAGAACAAACGAGACTCTTTTACTCATTCAATTGAAAAAAAAGCATCCTAGTCACTTCTAGATGGAAGAAGAGAGTCTGAGGGTCAAGATACACTGGCACTAGAATGAGACAAATTCTTATTGTTCTTACCCTTTAGACTAGAGCGAATTTTGGGCCAAAAGTAGCGCCGATCAGCACGACTGACTAGTACTACAACTAGTGTTGATGGTTGATCGACGCGAATTTTTGGCCAAAAATAGCGTCGATCAAGGGATTTAAAGAAAAAATAAAAAATAACTTCACATGGGGACAAAATCAACACATCAGAGGGTGGGCTAAACCAATAAAGCACACAAAGCAAGCTAAATGAAGCTTTCTGGTCAGGGAGAAGATGGTCCAAAAGGCTTACGGGGTCAAAATCACAAGAGCAGAACATACTGGCCAAGATTGGGGCCAGACCCTAATCTTCACATACAGGCATCGGCGTGACTGCCTAACTGACAACAAGTGCCAGAGGCTGGTTGGAGTGACTGTTTCTCAGCAAATCACACTGATCGACATGACTGGTAGCGAATTAAGCATGCTGATCAAGGGAGCTAAGGAAAACAATAAAAAAATTGAAACATGGACCAGATCTACTATTATGAATTTTAGACTCGGGCCAATGAGCAAGAGAAAAGAAACAGAACCAAAGGGAAAAAGTGGAACTAGAAAGGTTCTCACAAAATCATGAAATCCAAGACAAATAAAAGGATTGGGTTCCCTAGCAGGGTCACCAATTTCTGGTGAGGTAAAATTATAAGTGTGAACACAAACCAATTCCTCTAGCCTGATGATGGGTCTAGCCACAAAAAATACATTCTATGGAAGATTTCCTTAGGTTAAAACCAATTTAGAGGGCCTACCTGTTTCTCATTCCAACTATCTTTCACTTCCTTCTTCAAGCACCTGAAACAAGTAAACAACAGCAAAAAACAAACATGATAATAGACAAATTGTAATTCAACCTACTTAACAAGTTAAGAAACATTAAGCCATGAATATGTAATATGACAAATCATTTAGGAAATCAATCAATAGTTGCATATATTAATATCAAAGAGAGATTACAACCATCTGTCTTGAAGTTTCAGTCCTCCTCTGATAAGACTAGGTTCCCACACACTTCTGCTAGCATTCCATGATGGCCTCAATCAACAATAGTTTTAAGACTCTTCCCTTTAGGCTTCACTCAAAACCAAAATAGCATTAGCACACCAATCTCAACATTGACACTAACACTAACTTGTGCTTGGGAAAAGGGAGGTTTCTATAGGATGAATCGATGGGAGATGGATCCTCTTCTCATGGGAGAAGGTCTTATCCCTTGAGGTATTTTCATCATTATAGGGGAAAGGAGCCCAAACTGACATCCTCAACCCTATTTTACCAGACTTCTGTTATGAAGATTCTGAAGCTGGAAGATTCGGCTCCAAATTTAAAAACTTTCCAAAACAGGACCGTTGCAACTGGAACATGGCTCAGTCGCACAGGTTGGCGTGAGGGATAGTGCTAACATCTGCACATTGGTGTGGGGAAGACAAAGGTTATTACTGCTGGTCTTGTAAATAGGGAAAAACAGAAGTTTTAGGGGAAATGGTGCAAAAGGGAATTGATCTACTCATGAAGAGGGACATAATGGAAGTTTCGTCATGAAGACAAAGCATGCGGGGTTAATTGTAGAGGTCCTCTAGGATCAAGGAATGGGGAGTACAGGGACAGTGACAAAATGTTGTGTAACACCTCCATCCACTTCATCTCATCTAGGTCAACCATGTCCCTACCAATCATATCCATTTTTGGGCCTCAAAAATCATTTTTTTTAGCATCTTCTGGTTTGCTATAGGATGTCCTCTAGCCGCTACAGAAAGATCTTGTAGCACTACAAAGATGTCCTGAAATGCTATAGGAAAGGGGACTTGATGAAAAAAATGATCATGCATGCCTTCTCTAGGTTGATTAGGGACCCTACACTTCATCAAACCACTCACCCATCATCCATGCATCCCTGACGCAAATCACCATAGCCATGCCTAGCTCTGTCTCCTTAAAAAAAATACTGGAAAAAATAAAATTAGAGGACATGTCCTCCATTGCCACAACCCTTCACTACAACATCAAGGTCATGTTATCATCCTCCAACTGTACACTACTTCCCAACATCCCTCTGAAGAAAAAATCCTCTAAAAGGGAGAAAAAGGGGATGTTACAAGATCTCCTGTATCAGCTACATTATCTCTTCTAGTAGTCTTTGCAACTACTGCAACCAGCCTCAAAACTTAGTTTGTCTGCCCAACCAGAGTGAGGAGTACCATCGTCCATGTATACCTTTCTTCATGGAAAATTTTAGGGGCTAATTTTCGCCCAATGGGCTAATTTTCCATGATTTTTCACAAAAATGATTCGCCAATTTCCATTTTTTATAAAAGTTGATTTGCCCAAATTTTATAATATAAAATTATTTTACCTTAAAAATCGTCAACATTATATAGAGAGACTATATAAAATCATTATCAATTTGAATAATTTAACAAATATATAAATAAACATTTTATATTTTTCATATTAGGGTTTAGTCAGATTCGCCAATGTTTTTAAACTTCAAGGAAATTTACCATCCTTAAAATTTTCCTTGCCTTTCCTTTCCAAGCAAGACTCCGCAACAACAACAACATCAGCAACAAAGAGATATCAAGCACATGCACACATGAAACAAACAAAGAGTGAGCCATACAAGAGTAAAAAGGAATACGCATAAAAAGAGCAAGGAGGCACTTCCCTTAGCAGCAACATAGAAGTCAAATATTGTAGTGTGCACCAATCGGCGAAAGGTAGGCACAACTATGGTAACTTACTCAGCTCTTCCCTAGCTATGATATGATGAAAAATGTGTAAATTTCAAAGAAAGGTATTTTTCATAAGATGGAGGTAGCCAGTTAACTTGGCCACCCTTAGCACGTGACCAAAAAGTGATATTTCAATCAGCATGCCATTTCAGGATGTCACATTAGCAAGAATTAGTTGAAAGGGTTGTCAAATCAGTTAAGAGAGAGTGGGTGATGATTACGAGGAGAAAATGAATGATCACCAATGGTTCAAATTAGGAAAGCTCGTACCATTTCCAACCAACATAGTGCTCCGATACTTGACCATAAATAGTATAAAATCTGAAACTTTCATGAATTTTTCGCTCATTTCTAAATCAGGAAGCTAGGGACCAGCTTGGGAAGCCATTGCAAAATTAAAACCTTGCTCTGGTAATCCTACAGGAGGCAGCTATAGGAAACAGCTACAAGAAGCACATAAGGCTACATGAAGCTATAGGAAACACTAAAATTCCACAGGAAGTTTGCAAGGGTGTGCCTAGGGTCAACTTGGTCCTCAATTGTCATAATCCCAGGAATTGCAGTGAGAATAAGTAGTATATCTCTCTTATGTCCATGGTTTGCATCATTGATACACTCTGAACTGACTTAGTAATTATAGTCATATTGTGAATTAAATATTAGTTTGGGGCTATAAAAGTAAAAAAACATGTGACTATAAGGAGTTGCAGGAATTGCAGTCATTAATTAAAAGTTTAGCTCTCAGCTACCTTGAAATTCATACTGAATCTATCCTAGAAAACCTCCTACACTTAGCTAAAACTAGAGAATAAAATGGGAGGACAATTCAATAGGAGAGAGCCCACAGATACATCGAGAATTCACCTTCATCCCCTTATGGTAGACATCCTCAGGAGGCATTACTGGCTAGGCTTCCTTGAGTTACTCAAGGGATATGATGATGATATAACTTATGAGTTTGCCATGGCACTAAACCCTCAAGCAAGAACAAGTTCTACCACTATGGTGAGAGGGTTTTCCATTACCATCAATCTTGAGGTAATCAGCAGAGTGACAAAACTTCCTCTAGGGGTCCAATGGAGAAAGGAAGACAATGCCAACAAAACCTTTGCTAATAAAAATTTCTTCACTAATGATGAGAGACCAATTGAAGACAAAAATGAGGGCATAAGGGAGATTCTTCCGTATCCCTGGGATGAGGTAGCCTACCACATCCTTAAATTCATTTCTTCTGATGGGAGACTGAGTGTAGTCTATGGTTACCAGTTCAGGTTGCTTAATTAAATGATATTTCAAACAAGGTCTCCCATAGCCCAAATACTATGTCTACCCTATTTTCTCCTACAGTCAATCATAGACACGAGCTAGAAGGTGAAAGAGGGAAAGAAACAATAGTTAGCCCACCATGGTTTCATCAAGCTAATAGTAGAGGATGCTTTGAGTAGATCAAGATCCCCTATCATCTGGTCCACATCCAGACATATCGATAGAGAAGCCTTCTTTGAGACCCAAGTCCTTTCACTTGGTGATAAACCAGCCTCAAGTGCTAAAGAAAAAGAAGAAGAAGGCGAAGAAGAGGAAGGAGAAGAATAAGGAGTATAAGGAGAAGAAGATGCATAGACATACAAAATAGAGGAAGAATAAAATAAAGGAGAAGAGGAGGAGAAACAGAAAGAGACCAGCCTTGAGAATACCATTGCACTTAAAGGGGAGGATATACACCCAGATCAGGGAAGGTTGTCTCCTAAACCCACTGAAAAGGAGGAAATTTCTACCTTGGTTGCTTTGAGAACACCCATAAAATCCACAAAGAAAAGGTAGAGAAAAACTCCCCTCTATTTAAAAACAAGAAGAAGTAATAGGGTTAATCATGGGAAACCAAAAGCCCCCACAGAAACCCCTATTACAATTGAATAATCACCAAATAAATAGGAGGAGCTAGAATCCATGGGAATGAAGGTTGAGAAATTCACATCACTAGGAGAAACCCCAAAGGATACCATTACCTATGTCAAAAACACTGTCACTGGGTCAGCCTCATCTAAACAACCCAAGGCACCTGTAAAACTCCAACAGAAAGGAAAAGGCCTGCTACAGAAACCAAAAACAGTGCTATAGGAAACACTAGCAATGATACAAAAAAGGTAGAAAGTGCTACAGGAAGAGCAGTAGGGACATAAACAAAGCCAAGAAGAAAAACCACAAGTATAGGATAGAGTAGCTTCTCCAAAGACAGTTGAGGGAGATTCTACAGAGCTTCAAGAGCCTATCCCACAACCAAACTTGAGCTCCTACTACAAATTCATTGAATGAGGCCGAGTGATCCTACAGAAATTTTCAATCCCTCTCTTCTTTGAACTTGAAAAAGAAAGAGGATGGACACATCAATGGATGCAAATTGCTAAATCGAAGAAAATAGAAGATGTGGGCCTTATGGAAGAAAAAATACTAAAGATGGGCAAGGAGTTTAGTGAATGGAGAGATGGAGAATACACCATGAGAATACAGCTGTAGGCATAAAAAACATGGCTTAGGAGGTAATTGCAAGAAAAGGAGACACAATTGGCCACCATGGCAAGCCTTTCCATGGAGGCACTTCAATGTAGATTGACATCAAAATCCTATGCACTTTACCTCAAGGACCAATGGATGGAATTCCAAATTAAGACATTAGCACAACGTGGGACCATGCCATTCTAGGATTATAGGCAATTCATCAATTTGTGTGACAAGAGTACCCTTGAAGACAAGGGAAAATTATTTGAATTCTACTTGCATAACCCTGCCTTAACAAACCTGAATTTTTGGGACCCCAATGAAAATTTGGGAGACTTGTAGTTGAAGGCCCTTACATCATGGATGATTCATGAGGCAGCTAGGGCTGAGGAGGTGAAGGGAATACTAGAAAAAGAGGAAAAGGAACCCCTCTACATCAGCGAAGATAAAGTAATTTGAATGGTTGTAATCAGTAACCACAACATCATTTCCAATGATGCTCAACTTGCACCAAGATACCTACCTACCCAAGAATAGGTCATCTCCCATATTGAGTACACGCTCAAAATTTTGGGGATTGAAAGCCAATAAGCATGCCCAAGAAGATGGAATAACCTGGCACACGGTCTCCGGAATAGGGAGTATCACTCTCTTAAGAGACTGAGGAATGCATTGGAGAGAACACCGCTATATAAATAGGTAATGCAAAGACTAAAGATCAATTAGATTAGACTTAATCTCAGTCCACATTTTCTGTTGGGTTTACTGGAAGGTAGGAAGGAAGAATAGGAAAGAATGCACTAGGAAGAGATAGAGAAAAATGAAGGATTCTATCATCAGGAAGAGACACCATCCACAGAAGCTTGGCATGTCAGAGAGGTCACCAAGGCTATGAAGGATATGCATATAGATGAATAGGTTGCTCATAGGATGAGCAACAAATTTCAATAGGGGGTGATGATGAGGCTCATCAATAGGTAAACTATATGGGTCATAATGCCAGCCTCCAGCTTATTAAATTGTCTTTTCGCACATTTATTTACAAATTTTATTATATTTTGCTTAGTGAGAAGAGTACAAGTGAGTTACTATGTCATGTGGCCTAATGTGTGTTAAATGCAAGAAATTGTAGCATTTTTTAGTTGACTAAAGTGCGCGGACTTGGAGTAGGCAAGAAAGAGATATTGTAGGAAATGGTCTCCCTCCTTAACTGCTCAAATCCATCGAATATTCTCCCCCTTTATCTCATAGCTCCGTGTCACTCACAACCAAGCAAGATGAGTTCATTAGAATCCAAGCTAGTGCCAGTCAATGAAATGTTATTCTTGAGTTAGGGAGCCCAGTATCTATATTTTCTAGGGAGTTGTTGGTAGCTCCAATTTTGTATAAATAAGCAAGCTAAGGGACAAATTAGGATTCAAATTTTTATTGTATCCAAGAGTCCAATCAGATAAATCACATTTGACTATTATTTTTATGGTGTATTTGAAATTTTTAAGATAATGAGAATTTCTTTTTTGATCTAGCACTGAGTTGACTCAGATGGTTGAAGCTCTCGGGTTAGGGACCAACCCTAGCAGCAAAAGTTCCTCTCTTTTGTATCTATATTCTTATCTTAGAATGTTGAATAACTATTTAATTTATTTCTATTTTTTGTTTAGCTTAGAAATTTGATCAATTTTTTTCTTATCCATGCTCTCATTAGCTTAAAGAGTAGATTAGTGTTGTAGTCTAATGAAGGAAAATATAAAAGAAAAACATGTTACAGTGACCCTATCCCATATCCCTTACAGGATCATGATTAGGGGACCCCGCTCTCATAGCCCAAAAACAAGTTTTATCTTTTCTTCATTAGATTAAGTTTCATTCTTGTCTAGATAATTGTTTATGATTCCCTGGAAATATTTGCAATGGGTATCCTACTTCTTAAGAGTGTTGTAGCTTAGAAGGTAACCCATTTCACAAATCTGGTCCTTAAAAATAGTTAGATCATAATTTCTTAATTCAACTCATCTTTTCCATGTTGACATGAAACAATTTGTAAATGAAAAGAGAGACATGTTTTATTGCAGTGATTGTTGATTTGTAGGAAGGGACTCCTCCAACCAACTCCACTTAGGTCTTCTCCACCTTCTGTTGATGAATACCATCCCATATTCCTAACCTCCTTTTTCCAACCACCATGAGCAAGTTCTCTTAGGAAAATTAGGCCTTATTAGAGTGTTGGGCTTGGCCTTGGGTGATGATTATCTCTCCTACACCTTCCACAACTGTCATGCACCTTTCCAACACCTCATCTCACCAATATTGTCCTCTAAAACCTCTCAGCTAGCTTCTTGTAGCAGTTCATGACATCTTGTTGCAGTTCACGACATCCTCTAGTAGTTTCCTGTAGCAAACCTATAGCAGTCTGTTTTGACCATGTTGGACCTAAAATGATAGTCTAGCCTAGTTTAGGAGTAAGCTAACCCCTCAGATTGGACTCCATGACCAAAAGTGCCACCTATACTTTCCTTTCACTCCTTTCCTTCCTACAAGATCAAATAGTATTAGCTCTTTTATTTCTACGTTTAGAAATTAGAACTTTATCTATTCTGCAAGCGTGAATGAGATAGTTAATGCATGCATGTTTAACTCATGAAATGATAGAGTAATATTCCATTTTCAAGAAAAATTGATAGCTAGGTGATCACGTACAATATTAGCATAGTTTCTTTCTGCAAGTTATTTCTATAATTTTATAGCATTTACAAGTTGGCAGCTTTCATTTCCTAGTTTTACGAGCATTTACCTTCTCTAAACTAGAAATAGCTTTATATTCCATTATAAGTAGTTAGACTCCCTCTAGGTCAATAGAGGAATGGTTTGGAACCTTAATGGTAAACTGCCCCAATTGAGAAGTGACATGAGTAGAATGATGCATCTGATGTGTATATAGCACTGTCACCTTCAAGTTTGTGCGAAACCCCAAGTTGATAAGTAAAGTTGGTAGCCCTAGGAATTGCAATAGTCTTACTGAAATAATGAGGCTTATCAAGGGTTTTCATAGCTTGCAACACCTCTCATAGATCTGATGAACAAGGGACCCACCTATGGTTTTGTGTATGATTTTCGCACATGTTTTTTGGACGCGATGGTTTTCGGTCCATGGTATTGGATCGATGGTTTTTTCGGTCCACGGTATTGGATTCTTCGGCATGTATAAATATGTATTGTAACATTGAAAGAAATATAATGAAAAATCAAGCTGGTAGTCTCTATTTTGAGATCCAGTGGGAAATCTCTGTGTATATGTGTTTTATGTGTTATGCGCTCGCATTTTTATTTTTCCTGTGATTTAGAATTCGTATGCAGGTAATTTCTATATGGGGTTAAAACCTACATTTG
Source organism: Pinus taeda (assembly GCA_000404065.3). NCBI lineage: Eukaryota > Viridiplantae > Streptophyta > Pinopsida > Pinales > Pinaceae > Pinus > Pinus taeda. The sequence goes on from APFE030404285.1 coordinate 44,443, forward strand.
GTATTAGAGCTGTTTTGGCTTCAAGGGGACGCCTTTGTTGCTGAGGG
>APFE030404285.1:51622-177717 GCA_000404065.3 Pinus taeda
TTTGTAACTTACAATCTGAGGGTCATGAGGTGTTCTATAAATCAAGTTATTTGAAGGTTCATTCTCTATTTTGTATTACTGATAATTGATCCATGGCTTAACACCTAATTGGTTCATGATCTCTATTTAAAGTGGATAGAGGGTCATTTTTGTTTGATTGTCTATGAGAGAAGTTTAAGTAAATTTCATTTCTTTTTATTAATAATACTACTTGAAGTGGTTGCGTTAGCTTAGGCCATGGACCATTTCCCTGTTCGAGGGTTTTAAGCACATAAAGGATACTGGTGTACTGATCTCTGAGTTTTTTGTGAGTGATGTCCTTTGGTGCTCAACCTAAGGAACTTACCCTGTAAATTCCTACAACCACTTGTTTCATCTAGATTTGGTTTCATTATGGCATCTTCTTTAGCTTCAAATATGGATTCCATTATGTTGCCCTTTGTTGCTTCTTGGTTTGTTACCTCGATTTCTTCTTTGTTTTCTTCTTTTGGAATGCCAAGTTGGGCTCCTAATATTGCTTCTATTATCACTTCTTTGTTTTCTACCTAAATTTCTTTTGTTTCTTCTTCTCCTGTAACACCAAGTTTTTCTTCCATAATTACTTCTTTGTTTGCTACCTAAATTGCTTTTTTTTTTCTTCTTAAGTAATGCCAAGTTTTTCTTCCATAATTACATCCTCATTTGCTACCCGAATTGATTCTATTTTTTATTTTCAAGTAACACTAATTTAGCTTCTAGTATTTCTTCCATTGTTACTTCTTGTTTTTCTAACTAAATTACTTCTTTTTTCCTTCATAGGTAATGCCAAGTTTTGCTTCCACGATTGATTCTAGCCTGATTCTAGTATGGCTTCCATTGTTTCTTCCTTTTTTTCTTCAAGAATTTCTTCTCTGCTAGCCTCATGGTTTTCTTCCTATTTAGCACCCGAGTTTGCTTTTTTTTTAGGTTCAAGGTTTGATTCCTTTTAGTGTTGGAATTTGCTTCTAAATTAGCCTCCGATTTTTATTCCTATTAAGAAACCAATTTAGATTCTTATTTAAAGCTAGTAATAGCTCCAAGTGTGGCTTCCAATTTAATGTTGAGATTTACTTCCATTCTAGAGTGACATTCTTCTTCGATTTAAATATCTCATGATGCTTCCTTTATAGCTTTCATAAATTTATTAATTTAGTATTTTTTATTTCAATTAAATTAGCTAAGTATATCATACCTCTTAGATAACCTATATGATTATAGAGTAAGTCAAATTTCATTTGAAATATTTTATAGCATAGCATTTATAACGAATTTTTAGGGAAATGGACATCCATACAAAGTAACAACATTTGCTTTGAACCATAACTAGTATTTTTATATTATTAATAAAAACATTGTTGGTCATGACTAGCTACACATAATATTGGCCTAGATTCACATCATAGATATTTCCATGGCAGAGCTTTTTTAGGTTTCTTATAGTTACAGACCACACCACAACATTGGAATAAAATAACATGATCATTTTTTTTTTAAACTATAACATGTATTTTTATATTATTAATAAACAAAGTTGTTGGTCTCTCACCAGCTACACATAATGTAGGCCCAGATAATACATGTCCAAATGATATAAATCAAAATGATACATGTCAAAATGATAAAATTGAATATGTTACTATAGGTGAAAATCATACATATGATAATGAACATGAAAAGAGGCATCTTACTGATTCATCAACAATGATCCATGATGGAGTCTATATGTTGAATGTTATTGTCTAGTACAAGAAGATTTCTTATCACCGTCATCATGTCTATCATCTTCATCATCATTATTATCATGATCGTCGTTGTCTGGCTCAATGTCCTCTCCATCTACGTCATCGTCATTGTCTCAAATGTCTAAACCCGATCCAACATAATCTAGATCGATTCCAGGAACAACTAGATCATTTGGAAGATCTGTGTTCTACAAAAAAAAAACATTCAAAATGAAATTTATTATTTATTTCACACAATATTCAATATTTCCGTTATATTTCTAATATTACGACATATGAAACTAAACCATAATCATATTACCTGATATGAAAGTGCACATATATACCATAATACAATTTCAATTAAGTTACAACTAAGATATCATTCCAGTGACATAAAAAATGCAATAATTCTAATAAATGTTAGTAAATCATGGAATGGCACCATACTTTTCAATAGACTATCTTGTGTGATGTGTAGTGTACCAATCCTTGCTAGGAAGGAAGGGCCCTCCCTCTTAGGAGGGATCACTCGCTAGGAGGGTACTATATTTTTTTGATTTATTTCCTCTCAATTATAATTCAAGTGTGACTATTTTCACTATAATTATTAATCTTCTTGATGCTTTAATGATTGTAGAATCTTAACCTTTGTATTATGTAAAAACATAGGTTATGGACTAGTCACTTTGTTAGTGTGACAATTGTTTAATTCCCATTATAGATTAATGGTGTGTTCATTTTATTTAAATTTGTGTTTCAACATTTGTTGAGAGAATGATTTGCAAGAGTTCTCTTATTTTATGAATAAGAGTGACAATGTGATACGGTGGTTTTATTCTACATTGTGTTTTTATTTCTTGAGAGTGTGAAAAAGGTTTGAGTGTAATAGCTAGAATGTTGAATTGTGGAGGGTGTGATTACAACGATTGAGTTTGAGATTCATTAGTAGTAGTCATAATTTTCTTTTGCATATATTTTGTGTAATATCCTTGCAATAAAAAACCTACTTGAATCGACAATTAATGTGAAGAAAAGGAACTATTTCTCTTAATTGAAAGGACAATTGTTGTGCACAAAAACAAGTTGAAGGAATATGTATGCACAACTTTCACATAATGCAAGTTGAAACAAAATTTGGAATGTTGTATGAAATATGAAGCAAAATTATTTAAGGGTCAAATTAAACATATAATAGTTCAAAAGTGTGTAAATTAATTAAATAAATAGTCTACAATTTGAATCAATTAGAATGTCCAATAAATGAAATATGGGCATGAATTTTAGTGAAGAAAGGAGACTTTGGCCTATTTCACAAAAAATCATGGAAAATGTTTATTTCAATGCCAAATTTAATGATTCAACTTTGAGAGTATTTTTTAACTCCTAATTAACATTAAGTTTTCAACAGGCATTTCTCTTGTGCAAGAATATGATAAAGTTGATCAATTTCGTAGGGATAAAGTCAAGGTTTGTGTGCCTCAAATAAATTCACACCAGGACTTCTAATTAATTGATTGTGTGATAATGGTCATTCCAACCTAAATATAAGACCATTTTATGAAACATGGGATAGTCATTTTCCTAAAGGATATGTTATACACTGAAATCCAAGTCTGGCAGAATAGCAATTGATCATATCTAGCAATGATCACAGTTGGAATAGATATGCACTCTCAAGAAAAACCAATTACACTCTTGGTAAAAAAAATCGAAATGGGACATGATTGGACAATTCCTAACCTTAATATATAACCTTGCATCATGTATCACAAATATTCTACATAACTATGTTTTCCACTTTTACACTACTTTCACATAAGAAAAGTTGAAGCTAAACATAGAATGTTTTATAAAATCTGAAGTATAAATATTTAATCTCGAGGTAGATATATAACAATGTAAAAGTGTGTAAATTAATTAAATAAAAATATACAATTTTAATCAATCACATTGGCCAATAAATGTAGCCTGGTCATGCATTTGAGTCAAGGAAGGCAATTTTGGCTTGCTTCACAAAGCTGCATCCTCAACCTTCATTTCAAGCCCAAATTGTATGATTGAACTCAAAGAGTAATTTTTTAATTGTGATTAACATTAATTTTTCACATACAAATTTCCGTTGTACAAGAATATGCCAAATTCGATCGATTTCATAGGATTAAAGTCAAGGTTTGTGTGCCCCAAATAATTACAAACGAGGATTTGTACTTAATTGTTTGTGAAATAATGATCATTTCAAACCAAATATGAAACCATTTTATGGAACATACCATAGCCATTTTCATAAATCAAACCAGGGAAAATTTTAGGGGCTAATATTCTCAGGTGGGCTATTTTTCCATGCTTTTTCCAAAACAAAGATTCGCCAATTTCCATTTTTTCTAAAAATGATTCACCCACATTTTATAATATAAAATTATTTTACCTTAAAAATCGCCAAAATTTTATATAGACTAATATAACATCATTATAAATCTAAATAATTTTATAGAAATATTTCCAAACATTTTACAGTTTGCATATTAGGGACTATTAAGATTTGCCAAGGTTTGCAAAATTTAAATAAAATTCCATCCTTAAAATTTTCCTTGAATTAAATCTTATGCACTAAAGCCCAAGTTTTTTGGAATAACAATTGAACATATTTTGGCAATGATGACGCTCAGAAAAAATATGCACTCCCAGGACAAACCAATTACACTCTTGGTAATGAAATTTGAAATGGGACATGATTTGAAAATTCCTAACCTTTGGATATAAGTTGTGTCATGTTTAACAAATATCCTACAGAATTATGTTTCCCACTTATACACAATTGTCACATAATGCAATTCGAAGCAAAACTTAGAATATTTTATGAAATCTGAAGTATAAATATTTAAGATCAAAGTAAATATATAGCATTGTAAAAGTGTGTAAAATCATTAAATAAGAAATATACAATTTTAATCAATCAAATTGGCCAGTAAATGAATCATGAGTGTGCATTTTAGTGAAGCAAGGCAGTTTTGGCCCGCTTCACAAAAATGCACATGCCTTCATTTCATTGTCAAATTGAATGATTCAACTTGGAGAGTACTTTTATAGTCATAATTAACATTAATTTTGTGCATAGAGATTTCTATTGTGGAGAAGATGCCAAATTTGATTGATTTGGTAGGGTTAAAGTCAAGGTTTGTGTTCTACAAATTAATTCACAGCAAGGCCTGTACTTAATTTACTATGCAATAATGACCATTTGAGCCTAAATGTAAAACCATTTTATGAAAGATAGCATACTAATGGTCATAAAGCACGTGCTATACACTAAAATCCAAGTCTAGGAGAATAAAAATTGATCATATCTATCAATGATCACAGTTGGAACAAATATGCACTTCCATGCCAAACTAATTACACTGTTAGTAATGAAATTTGGAATGGGACATGATTGGACAACCCCTAATATTAGGATATATCCTTGCATCATGTCTGACAAATATCCTACATAACTATGGTTCCCACTTATACACAATTTTAACATAATGCAAGTCAAAGCAAAACTTAGAATGTTGTATGAAATATGAAGTATAAATGTTTAAGCTCAAAGTAATGATATAAAATGAGAAAAGGTGTAAAATCCTTAAAGAAACAATCTACAATTTAAATCCATTATATTTACCAATAAATGAATCTTGGTCATGCATTTTAGTGAAGCAATGCAATTTTTTCCTACTTCACAAAAATGCACGCCCAACCTTCATTTAAAGGCCATTTGTTTTTCCTATGAGGATATTTACTCTTGAGTTAATAAAGCAAAGTCTTAGTTTGACCAATTACATTTTTTTCCTACACGAAATGGTTATATTTTGAAGCTAGAGAGGATTGTAGGGCCATTTAATGTAAACAACTGACAAGCCCTTACACAAGTGGAAGTGAGGATGAAGGAGCTTAGTTTTGAGAAAGGAGAAAAGTGGAAATATGACCCCCATGATATAATTTCTAATAAAAGGGTGGAAATTAACTGTGTGCCTTATATTCATGAAACCATACAAGAAATTGAGAATATGGAAAATCAAGAAACTTGGCTATGTGGGAGGGTACAATAATGAATAGATGTTGAAACCCCTATGGTAAAAGAGGAGTTTGAAAAGGACTACTCCTGAATGGATAGATGTTGAGATGGATGAATGTTAGTCACAAAAGTCGACTAGAATTCAAATAGAGGAAGAAGAGGACATGCAAATCAAACTAATAGAAGGACCTTCAAATCAGCCTAGTTTGAAATGCAATTGGGAAAGCTAAGGAACACTACTTCCTCTAATATCTCCACTTATTTTGTAGCATTCACTATAGAAGAGACTCATTCATTTCAAACTTTGTAGAAGAATTATAAAAAAATTAAAGAAAATAATTAAAAAATGAGAATTAACATGGAAACACAACATCAAGACCTTGTTGCAAAACATAAAATACAAGGTGTTATCATAAAGGAAGCGGTTAAAATTTCTTGGGACTAAGAACACTCAAATACTTAAGTTGGATGAAGTTGAAAGGGGAAAAGAGCTATTAATAGGAGAATTATTTAAGAGAAATAAAGAGATTGTTATTTTGTAATAACAAATGCATATCCTACAACAGTTAATTAAAACAAAATGCTTCCACAATTTTGGTTCCAACTGAATCAGATGGCCCCTCAGGAAAATGGACAAAGGTCATGGTAGAGCTCATAAATTTTACAAGTTGAACTAAATAAAACCCAAGTTGATTTGGTTGTTGTAACAAAGTAGTTGAATGTAAAGGAGAGGAAGCTAAACATAGCAAATGAAAATAATAATCAACATACCAGTAACTATAAGGTAGGTCAAGATGAAATCAAAAAGCTGAAAACTAAGATGAAAGGTACAATTTCTTTAAGTGAGTCTATACATATTTTTCGAGATTACATTATTTAAGAGGTTCATTCTATATTAGAATATATTCATATAATTACACAATAGAAGATTATGACAAGAGGATAAAAAATGATCCTTGATTTATGAAAGAAACAAGTAAAAAAAGAAGCACTCGAGGCCAACAAGACAATTAAGTATTTTACTGAAAAATATTCAACAAAATTAAAGGAATGAGTCACAATATTTTGGACCAGGTGCACCAATGAAGGTGTACTTTAACATGTGAAGGATTAGAAACTCATGTGAAGGTAAGGACCATGTGATGGGAGCTGTAGAAAAGTATTCATTTCATGCATTGTAATCTTCACTGTATATTGTTGAATCAACTTTTTGCTGCAGAAGATGGCATGCCTATTGTCAAATTAAATCATGGAATTATGAGGCAGTGAGCACTAATGAGTCTAATACCAAGGTTAAAAACATAAAATATGTTGAGGCTAGCTGGGGTGAGACATGTAGCGCATGTGAACCATCATATCGAGTTGATAAGAGGGAATATTTTAAACTAGGCTTGTGTAAACTTAGAGTGATTCAGCTAAAAAAACCATAATTCTAGAGTTAAGGTCACAAGAAACCATGATGAAGGAGCAGGAAGTGTGAAACACTAAAAAATACCACCCAAGATATTATTGAGGAACGAAATAATTGGTAAAAGAAACTATTCGAGTAATAGAGGATTAGAGGAGATGAGGGTAGTTTAGGTTGGAAGTAGGAGAAGGAGTGCAAGAGTGGTGCCAAACCAAAGGTGTATGAGGGAGCTCATGTAGGGAACTAGAGGAGAATTGAAATAGGGAGTAAATGATGAGAGAACAAGCCTCATGAAGTGGCCATGGTAAGGTGATGTGGTTATGGAAGAAGAGACTACTTTAGAGGAGCCAGAATTGGAAAATACAAAAAAAAAATTGTCCATGGGAGGTGGTTAAGCTATGATGGGTCGCTAGAACCATGGAGGGTGCCCTCCATGAACCGAAATTCTTCTCACATGATGCTATAATCTCACCAATAAGTGTATCCTGACACCCTTTGAAGGAAGGATTTTCTAATCCATATGGTGAAATTGTGTCAAGATAGTTCCCACTCTCAGAGTTATAGCAGTAGGACGAGATCTTTCACTCTTAATGAATGGTGGGACAAGGGAAACGTATCCCTAATTATTACTTGAAATCGAGAAGAATACATATTATTGTGGGTAGTAGGAACTTGAATCACTTTGAGGAAATGGGATGGTTGGTTCAAAAAGTATGAGTAACCCCATCCCAGTAACCCTAAGAACATCATGAAGAAAGCAACAAGACCAAATATTTGCTAGGATCCGCGAAAGGAAGGAGTAGATATAATATGAAGAAGAGACCAATGGTTAGGGATAGGCATGGGACGCAAACCTAGATGAACAGTGGTGGTAATGTTTCTCTTTCTAAGAGCACCATTGTGGAGATGTGGGATGTGGATAAACCCTCATAGTCTATTTGAAGAGCTCCAAGGAAAGCAGGTTCCTTGTTTACCCCTGCTCCTACCATACAAGAAGAAACAAGAAAACTTAGTAAGGGTAGAGGTTCTAGATCCATGGGGATAGAAGAAGGACTCAATGGCTAAGGGACGAGCAACATTTTTTTGTTGTGGTGTAACAATGTAGTGATTTTTCTTATGTTTTTTCTTCTCTTGAAGTTTTTTCTCATAGTGGCCCGATCCCACCATAAAATGTGGGTTCAAAATTTTCCAATGTTTATCTTAAACATTGTTCTGATGATGCATTGCACACATCTTAATTTGCAAATTTTCGAAAGCTTATCTAGTTTCTCTCTCCAGTGGCAGAGAACCTCAATGGGTGATGGGTGAAGAGCCCCCATGATTTTTTTAATGTAATATACGTATATTTCCAAGTTAATGTAATGTGAGTCTTTTCCAGACAAGAAAAAAAAGAAAACAATTCCCTAATGGGCCTCAGTATTGTGGTGTATCATTACCCTAATAGGCCTCATTTCTTTGGTCTGACATTGACCTCTTTGGGCCTTCTTATCTGTGATATGAGAAAATATTATGACAAATATATGAAGCAGATATGTTAAGCCCTATCACAGCGATATCATGAAATATCTATGACTATTCTCCTGCTTTATTATTGCTAATGTTATCTCTACATAATATCTTATGATGATATGGGGTGAATGCAATGTGAAAATGTTGTAAAGATTTTAAAATACAGTTATCTACAACAAATACTTCTAGCCCTACAAAAATTAACATTGTTACTACTCTACTAGTTAGTAAATATATAACAATGTAAAAGTGTGTGAAATGGTAAAATAAACAATCTAGAATTTAAATCAATCATATTTGCCAAGAAATGAAGCCTGGGCATGCATTTTAGCAAAGCAAGGAAATTTTGGCCTGCTTCACAAAAATGCACATCTTGCATTCATTTCAAGGCCAAATTGAATTATTCAACTTGGAGAGATTTTTCACTCATAAATAACATAAATGCAATTAATATTTTTATTTTTTCCATATATATTTGTGTTGTTCAAGAATATTCCAAATTGTATGGATTTCATAGGATAAAATGTAGGGTTGTGTACATAAAATAAATACACATCGAGACCTTTAATTAATTGGAAATGATAATGCACTCCATCCTATGGGTTTGAAAAATTGTACCTTGGTATTATGCTGTAACAACGCCCTAATGGACGGTAGTCTTTAGGTGTAGCAATGCCCTAATGGGCCTCAGTGCTTGGCTATGACAGTGGCCTCTTTGGGCATTATTTTTTGTGATATGAGAAAATATTATGAAGGAGATATGTTTAGCCCTATTAAAGTGATATTGTGAAAGACCTATTATTGTTCTACAACATTGCTATTGCTAATGTTCTATGTACATAATTACTTATGGTGATATAGGGTGATTGCAATGTGAAAATGTTGAAAATTAAAATGAAATTATCTACAACATAGACTTCTATCTCTAAGAAAAATAATGTTGTTACTACTCTACTGGTCAATAAAGGTATAGAAATGTAAAAATGTGTAAAATAGCTAAATAAACAACCTACAATATGAATCAATCATATTGGCCAATAAATAAACCCTGGGTGTGCATTTTTGTGAAGCGAGGAAATTTTGGCCCACTTCACAAAAATGCACATGGAACGTTCTTTTAAAGGGAAAATTGAATGACCCAATTTGGAGGGTATTTATTTAGTCATAAGTAACATTAATACACTTAAATATTTTTAACTTATCACATATATATTTCTATTGTTCAAGAATACTCCAAATTGCATGGATTTCATGGGGTAAAAGGAAAATTTTGTGTACCTCAAATAAATTCACACGAAGACCTATAATGATTCGGAAATGATATAATGATCATTCCATCATATCGTTCTATGAAATTGTACATCAATATTGTGGTGTAATAGTGCCCTAATGGGCCTCAATTTTTATTTATGACAACAACCTCTTTAGGCCTTCTTATCTGTGATGTGAGAAAGGAATATGAGAAAGATATGGAGATATGCTAAGCCCTATGACAAAGATATCATGATAGGCCTACGATAGATATATAATGATAGACCTATGAGTATTTCGCTGCATTTTTATTGCTAATGTTTCCTATACATAATTACTTATAATTATATGGAGTGAGTGCAATGTGAAAATTTCGAAAATGTTTTAAAATGAAATTACCTATAGTAGAGACTTCTAGCCCCAAGAAAATTTAAACTATTACTACTCTACTAGTGAGTAAATATATAACAATGTTAAAGTGTAAAATAGTAAAATAAACAATTTACAATTTGAATCAATTGGATTGCCCAACAAATGAAGCTTGGGCTTGCATTTTTATTGAAGCAAGGAAATTTTGGCATGCTTCACAAAAATGCACGCCTAGCCTTCATTTCCAGCCAAATTGAATTATTCAACTTGGAGAGTATATTTTTACTCATAAATAACTTTAATACAATTAAGTATTTTTATTTTTTCACATATATATTTCTATTGTTCACCAAATGGCATGGATTTCATTGGGTAAAATCCAGGGCTTTTGTGCCTCAGATAAATTCACATTAGCACCTATAATTTATTAGTAGTGATATAATGATCATTCCATCCTATGGGTCAGTGAGATTGTACCTTGGGATTCTGGTGTAACAATGGCCTAATTGGCCTCAATCTTGTGGTGTAACAATTCCATAATGGGGCTCAATTATTGGGTATGATAGTAGCCTCCTTGGGCCTTCTTATTTGTGATAACATCACATAACCCTAATTACCTCAATTTTGTGTTGTAATAGTGCCCTAATGGGTCTTAGTTTTGTAGTGTAATAGCACCATAATGGGCCTCAGTCTTATGGTATTGGTGGATCAGTTTCCTAATGGACCTTAGTCCTTGGATATGATAGTGGAGTCCTTAGGCCTTCTTATCTGTGATATGAGAAAATATTGTGACAGGGATATGAAGGAGATATATTAAGCCCTATGAAAGAAATATCATGAAAGACCTATGATTGTTCTACTGCATTTTCATTGCTAATGTTCTCTTTACATAATTTCTTATGATGATATTGGGGCAATGAAATGTGAAAATATTGAAAATATTTTAAAATGCAATTATCTATGGCAAAGACTTCTAGCCATAATATATTTAATATTGTTACTACTCTATTGGTTAATTGTTAATGGCTAATTATAAGTCACCAATGGATGGTAATGAACATGTTTTTCCTGTTGAAAGTATGGATAGGTTGGTAAGTTTAGTTTTTGTTTCTATTGGGATTTTATAGTGATTTTTGAGTTGATTGGTATTGTCAAATACTCAAAAACACTTTGTCCCTTGAATCCTCTTGTTGCTTTGTTTTTTTTATGTGGTGATAGTCTTAATTTTGGTAATACTTGGAGTCTTGGATTTTAGAAATTTCTTGATACAATCATATGATGGCTAGCTATCCTCCTCCTAGAGGGTATTAATGCGACAAGATGTATGAGCTAAGTAAGGATATGACACACCTTTCCGGTCAAATTAAAGGGTTTCATAATGCCATGGTCTACATTATTACCCAAATGGAATCCCAAATGAAGAATAATGAAGATTTGAAAGGGTAAAGAATTCAAGGACCCTAGTTAGTTAATGCAAGATGATGTAGTCAAAGGTTACTTTTTATTTTTCCTACAGAATAATGGATATATATAATACTTTGGATGTAGGGAGTAGGAAAATGTTTATATAAAAAACTATTTTCAAAAGTTTTATTTATATATTGTATACAAGCCTAACCTTTCAGACTTAAGAGCACAACCTTAAACTATATAAAAGTGGTTCAAAAAATTTTATAAATTGGAAATTATACTTTGCACAAGTTTAGGGCTGGATCGTTGCCCATTGGAATCAACACAACGGATAAAAGGCTTTTTGACAAGTTAAATAAATCAAAATTTATAGGATGAGGGCCCATTAGAAAGAATTATTGATAAACAACCCATCTCTAAATTAAGGGCCATAATTCATGCTGACCATACCTCTCCACTTTTCAGAAACCATTATGGGGAACCCTCAAAAGTGGTGAATGGTTTTTATGAAAATTATGCATAGGAGGTTGGTGACAACTCATGTACCCATCAATTAATAAAGGAAAGTGAGAGGGCCCTTACACGTCAGTAATATTTTTTGATAAAAGGTCATCCCTCCTATTATTTTCTTTGACCTCGAGTTGCAGAGTTATAGCAACCAGCGTCTAGAGTGTACATTATCTATTCCTTATGACCATTCAACTATTCATTGTCTGCAGTTACTAGGTAACTCATAATTAAGCATTTATTCCTTGTCCTTTCTTCAAAATTTTGAACATGGAGAAAACCCTAAAATCAACTAAAAATATTGTAATCTCAATGACATCTATTCATACATCCCTTGTGGAAAGATCAACGAAAGTATATGATTCCCATTTATCCTTGCAGCATTGGAAGATTCAAATGGACATTAGTTACCATTGAAATGAGTGAGATAATATTTTTTGAGTTGTATAGTCTGGAATTTATTATTTAATTATTCCACACACTTACAATTTTCGTGAATTTGTCAATTGGTTAATGTCTTCCTTTGTCAAACAAAAGACTTTTGTCATTTCTTCTTGAGGGGAGAATATTTTTTAGGTCTCTTCACAACTAATACACAAATATTTTAATTTTCATAAAGTTTAGAATCCCTAGAACCTTTTCGTATGAGTACATACTCCTCACTTATAGAGATCTTTCTAAAGAGAATAAAGCAGGTCTATTTACACTCATTCAATAATGAGATTCTAAAATTCCTCCACCTATGTTGAATTATCCAACAAGCTTATTTTTTGAAGCTACACATCACATATTAGTTATAATTCTGTCTCTTTTGGGAGAAGATAATGCTAGGATAGTAATGAACAAACCCTAGGGTTTTGAGTTCGATGTTGCAACCATATATTGTTTTGGATATCTCTTCTTACCTAAACAAGTCAATCATTTTTCAATTTCATAACTACCATATTTTCGGTCCTTCTAGATATCCCTTTTTCTTGGTCTATATGTCTTTATATGTACATATTGATAAGCTTGGCCATCTAGGTATGAATATGTGGGATTCAACTAATCAAATGAAATATGTGATTGAATGGACTAGTGTTGTTAGGAAGAAGGAAAATAATGTGGTATTTTCTTATTACTTGTAATCATTCATCACCACTATATATAGTATTTTGAACAATCAACAACCTCCCAGGATTTTTCCTGAGGAAAAGGAGATTTTCCAGCTCAACAAGAATAATAGAGTGAGGGACTCATATATTTTTTAATACTACATAAAGATAATAATGGATGGGGCTGAAGTACAACAATGTCATTTGTCAATCTTTTTTCCTATGAGGATAATTACTCTTGAATTTATAAGGTGGATTATAAATGTTGACCAAGTTGATTTTTTTCTTGCACACAAAGGGTATATTTGTAAGTTGTAAAGAACTATTGGACCACTCATCATGAATGGCAAAAGAAACTCCAACTACAGTTATTCTTATTGCAAGTTCAAGAAATGATGAAGGATTATGGATTTGATCAAGTAGAGAAGTGGAAATATGACCTTCATCATATAATTTCAAACAAAAGAGTGGATATTATTTTGTCACGTTATATTCATGAAAGAAGGCCAGAACTTGAGAGAATGGCAAATCAAGAAACATGAATAGCTAGAAAAATGCAACAAATAATACACGTTCAAACCCTAGTAGTGAGGGAGAATCTGTTGAACAAAGTTATACCTAAACAAATTGATGTTGAGATAGAAGACTAACAGTTGCAAAAGAGAGAAAAGGTCCCAAGAGAAGAAGAAGCAGACGTACGAGTTAAATTAACTGAGGGACCCTCAAACAAAATAGGTTTTCAAATGCATTTCAAAAACCCATAGTGCTCTACCTCCTCCTTTGTTTCAACTAATTTTGAGTATTTTCAATTGAATAAACTCCCTCGACCATAGAAGTGTTATAGAGGAATTATCAACAAATCGAAGAAATAAGTCATAAGGTGATAAGAAACATGGAAAATTAGCTAGCATCACAAGACACTCCAACTTAACAAAAAATACTACTCTTTGATATGGATTTAGAAAGGGACAAATTAAAATTATCCCTCATGCATCTAGTTGCTCAGTCTCTTCCTTCAGGTCCTGATTTTAAAACATTAGATTTATCCATAAATGTAGTTGACATCCCATTTCCTAACATGACTAATTTGCATAGAGAAGTAGGGAAAATAATCTATAGCGACCTAAGAAAAAGCTCCTTGATAGTAAGTAAAGAAGAAAAGATTTTAAATAAATATTTAAATCAACTGAAGTAAGAAAATGTAAATTCTAGAGCACTGCATATTAAAAATGAGGACTATAAGAAGCTAGTTGTTAAAATCAGAATAGATCCAGAAGGCAGGGAATCTATCAAAACGTTGTTGCAAAAGCTAGAATATGAGATGTACTCATTAAGGAAGAAGTTGAAAATTGCTAGGACGAAGCATGATCAGACAATTGAACTAGCTTAGGTTGAGAAAGAGAAGGAAGTGTTCATGAGACAGTTAGTGGACATACAGAAAGAAATTGTCATTTTGCAAAAACAAGTGCATGGCTTACAAAAATCAATAGAAATCCATGTGTGAAATAATATGGTGGTCCAAAGTGAGTCAAATGACCCCTCAAAGAAGCTGAAAAAATTTGTGGATGAACTCAAAATTTTAGAGATTGAACTGAAGAAAATTTGTTATAGCACCATTTACCACCTTTGGTATTTGTGATGCTTGGTTCATGGCCTAGGGCAACCCCTCCTTCCAGACTTGGTCCAAATATTTTAAAAAATTATTGTTTTATTCCCTGTATGCTACTTTTCCCTAAGATAAAAGTGTGTACATGCAGGTTAGTCAATACCCAACCCACATATATGTGTTAAAACACTTTAGAAAATTAAATTTCCATAATTATGGGCAGATTTCATAGGTTTTACCTGTTGAGTACTTCCTGTTGCCCGTGGCCCAACTGTTTCCTAGCTATTTCCCAACTAAAAAACTAATTGGGAGAAGTATAAATAAACTTCTATGAGAAGGCCCTAAGGAGAAGAAGAGATAGAATTATTATACTGAGATTATCGCTGACTGAGTCTAAAGTATCATTGTGCTTCAAGCACTTCCCCAAGTTTCAGGAAACCCTTGTTTCCTTTAGTCTTGATATTCTCCCACTTGCTTGAGATATCATGGTATCGGTTATCAAAGGATGTTGTTGAAGATTGGGACTGGAAGGATCTAGAGGATGGTTCCGCTTGGAGCCAGAAGATGAAGACTCAGGTGAATTCTCTCTGTGTTAATTATATCCTTCTACAATAAAAAGAAATGATGTCTTTTTCCTAAGATTAACTTTGTTTATGCATCAGATACTATTGTAACTCTTGTATGAATGTTGTTTTGATGCATAGCTAATCATCCGCTTATATGATATAAACTTAGTTTCATTAAAATGCTTTATCTATACACTGCTATGTATGTTTGAATTGGTTGATTTGTAGATTTGAAGATCATCAGGAGTTGGAGAGGGTCTGAACCCTGCTGGAACTACCCAAATGAAGGACATCCAGGTATGGTCGCTATCGTATAGTTTTTTTATCTAAACATGTTGCCTAAGTTATATGAGTGTTTGTTACTGTAGTTTTCTCTTACTCTGTTGGGGTTCCAACCCAAAGCCCTAGGGTACTTATTCCCATAATAGAATTGGCAACTCCATTGGGGATAAAAATATTATTATTCTTAGTTTGGGTTGTCCAATGTTAGTTAGGGATCAGTTCTTGGTTTGCTTGTTGTGATAGTATTATTTGGTCCAATAGAAACTCAGACCTTAAGTTTGATCTTTTTTATCTAGATTTATTTTTTATTTTTCTTGCAAAGCTTTGTATACGCAATTTAGTATGTTTACAGTAGCATACATACACTCATTTCTGTGATGTGAACCCACGTATATGCAATTTTCCTTTACTAGAAGTGCGTGTACATGCCTTTGTGCTTGAACACAGTCGCGTATACGACCTTTTGCATTGCTTTTTCAAATCTCTCTGCCTAGAACTATTTGTTTCTTGGTCTGTTTAGTCTCTAAATGGTCAATTTCTGTTTGTAGAATTTTCTTATTCTGTGAGCTTACTATTTTGAAATCTCTTCCACTTTGAAAAGTTTTGGTCCAGGTTCGCTTCTGAGTGAGTTTTATGATTTGTGTTTTGGCACACAAGACTTCTTGCAGAGGTTCTTGATTGTCGTGGTCCTCTAGAATAGCAGATTGTTTTCAATCTTAGAGTCAAGCTTGGTTATTGGTCTACTTGCTTTGATTTCCGTCATTTTATGGCCTTACACCTTTTCTTGATTTTTGAATGTTTCTTTTTGACAAATGTGAAAGTGTTTCTTTCATGACTTCTTGATCAGCCTGTCAAATATTTTTGCTGCTATTTGGGTCGTTTAGTATAAGTTGAAGCCTTTTTGTTCAATTTTTCATCCATTGTTGAATTTGTAACTTGCAAAGTTCCTTACACTCTTCTTTTGGTCTTTGAGTCTGAAGTGGCATTTAGAGTGCTTTGGAAAGGTTGTTTTCATTGGTTCTTGAAAAAGAAAAGATCTTAAAAAACATTGCTTTTGTCTTCTTTTGCCAAGTTTGATTTTGGATTCTTTTGAGTTTTTGAAAGTGAATTGTGATCTTTTTGGATTTGTCCTTCTTTTTTGGAGAAGATTTTGTATTCAAAATTTGTATTCTTTTCAAACACTTAAGTTGGCTTATTAATAGTTATAAACAATTAATTTCATTCTCTTTTAGAATAATTTAGGATCTTGCATCTTTAGTTACACCTTGCATTAGGGTAGTTTTGCATTATTAAAACGTCAATAGTCTTTTTAGTTTTTGTGTGTGTGAAGTGTGTTTTAAGAAAATAAAAGAAAATGTTTTTTCTTTATAGAAGTTTCGTAGAACCCAAGTAGAAATCTATTTTCATCGAAGAACAAATGATTGCATTCATATAGGTTAGTTTTTTATTGATTTCTTTTGCGTCATACAATCACCATTGGTTTCATTTCCATTTATCCCTTTGACTTAAAAGAAAACCCATTTAAATCAAGCGCTTAATAAAATAAACTAGAACTTTTGTATTGTCATGAGAATACACCAACAAGTTTAGGTTTATTAGGGCCTTGGATTAGGCAAGAGGAGAGTTAACTCTCCAAGGCCACTCTAAATTGTAAAACATAGAAGTTTGATTAAAGAGTGAAATCTAATAGTGTTAGGGAGACCAATAAATCTCTATGAATGGGAGTAAAGCACAATGGTTAGTGAAGATAAGGATGAGAGATAACCCCTCTCTTACTTGTCAAATCCTACCTCATGACTGTTCCGCCCAGCTTTTGATACGAGTTGGTGGCCATATTTTCCTATCCTAGGGATCCACACAAGTGGCTGCAGAGGGTAATCTCGTGGCACCCGAGGTTGACGTTGTGTCATGTTTAACAATACTTCCGGAGGGCACCCCTTGTGAAGCTCGGGGCTTGCATCGACAAAGGCTGTTGTCTAGAGGTCAGTGTAACTACCTCTGATACCTTTGCTAGTAGGCCTAGGGTGTAATTACCCCTGTCTATTTTTGAAAGGACCTTATTATTAACATTCTTGTATTTGGTGTCTAGTCCTAATCACCCAAATCAGATATACTTGGAAATTGTTTGAATGCTGATATCTGTAGGGACATTTTAGTGAGTGTTATGTGCTCCTAGTTGGCCTAGCTTTTAATTTTCTTGAGTCTTTAAGTAGATTTTATAAAAATAATTCTAAGTGGCTCACCAACCATCTTGACGGTCTCAGAGACTTCATGGGCTTTCACCTACAAGTCCAGAGCCTTCTCCTAGAAGGCGTAGGAGTGACTCTGCCAATGGTTTCCAATTAGTGGCAGCAGCCGAATCGGAGATTGATCCTGTGCTTGGGGACATTAGTTCACAAGATAGACTTGGTCCTAGTACAGATTTAGAGAGGAACACACTGGTTCTTTCTCTAGTACTCTTCCAGTCGGAAGATAGTATTGAAGTAGAAGAGCTTTCAGACTTAGTTGCAGTTCCAAATTCCCCTCTTCCTCCTGATCATCCAAATGTTCCGTTATACGTTGGAACTCTGATTCACACGCCTTCAAGCCCAGGTCCATATACATCTATCCCTTCGATGACCACTGCTAGAAGCATGGAATACACAATGAGTGTTCTCAGCATGCAGAACCTATATCTATACAAGGGGGAGGAACTCTTTCCATCCCTTCTAACATTCCTAGCACATATATATTTGGGTCAACTTCCATTCTGGGGATGAGTGGAACCTCTCAAGCTAATGCATCCAGTTTTGGATATTTCCCTTTTCGAATTCTCTCTCAAGGGATTCCTTCAGTTCCTTTCAATATACCATCAACCCCCTCTACATCCATGATCAGTGGATTGGCTTGTTCTCAGGGTTTCCATTTGGAAGTGGTCATATACCACATTCCAATCTGATAGTAGGGTCAATGCCTTTTCCTTTCACAAGTCAAGGTAGTAACCCCTTTCAGAGTTGGACAAACCCTGCGATTAGTGGAATGGAGTTGGGAATCAATCTTTCGGGCAACAAGGGAATGTGCTCTATTCTTTGGTTAATTCATTTCAATGTTTTTCACCCTTTTCTAATGCACGGAACCCTTATCAGGGGTTGTTAGCTCCTTTCAATACTTCATTAGGGGGTAACTTCACCGGTTACAAAGGATTTTTAGCAGGAGTTGGTCAAACTCTGAATTTTCCTAGACCACAAGGATCACCCTTTGGTTCAGTATGTTCTATAAGTTACTTCGGGCAACCTCATGCCTTACAAAATCCAGGTCATTGTTTTTAGACCTTCAGGAACCTCGCCCATTCTTGATGGAATTCGCAAGGTCCTCCATGACTTCCTTTTCTAGCCACAGGTAATTTGCAAGACTTGACTAAATTGACGAATGATACAAATAGGTATAATCTAGCTTGGCCTCCAGTCCCAACTAAATTTCCATCGGATATTCCAAAATTTCAAGGGAAGAATGGTGAATACCTGGGAGACCATGTAACCACATTCCACTTATGGTGCTCATCCAACTCCTGGGTAGATGATTCAATCAGGTTGAGGTTATTTCAGTGCACCCTAACTGAGAATGTTGTTAAATGGTATATAGAGTTTCCAAGGGGAAACTTTACTTCTTTCAATGATTTGGCTAATATTTTCTTGAACCATTTTCAGTTGCCTATCTAGTATGAAGCTAGAGCTGAGCTTCTGCCAACTTTTATCAAGACACGACAACTCACATTTTGGATCATATCCAGGAATGGATACAGAGAAACAAGCTTATCCAAGCTGAAATTACAGAATGGTTTCATCTCGAATGGTTTCTTAAATCACTACAACTTGAAATCTCAAAGGATGTTTCTCTTTTTGGTGTTTATTTGGAAGAGCAGGCTATTTTTCGAGCCCAACAATTAGAACTGATATATTCTCAGTCTAGTACTCTTCAAAAAATATTACCTGATGCTCCTGGATCCAAGGTTGATTTATCCAAACTGAAGCCAAGCCCTCACGCCAACAGTATAGTTAGAATGATTGACACAAATATTGTGAACCTTTTGAACCAATTGAAGCAGTTGTCTCTACAAACTACTTCTTCTACCCATGCAGCACTATGTACACCTTCACCTTCCCAACCTACCTCCATAAATATCGTCCAGGCTTCTAAACCCAAAGGAAATAAACAATCTAATGGGAAGAAGAAAGGACAAGGTAAGAAGAAGAACCAAGAGGGGAAGGGTAATGCAAACAAGCCTGGCAACAGTGTCGGTGAGGGTAGAAAATAGCCCAAGAAAAAGGTTAAATTTCCTTGCAAGATATGCAATGGAGATCATTTGACTCACCTCTGCCTCAAGATTCAAGATGCCCAGCGCTTGTTAGTGCAACAAGGGTCCTCTATTTCCCAAGTTGTCCTAACTAACCCTTTTCCCCAAGGGCAGCAATTACTTGCTGACGCGAACTCGAATACTAGTACCTCCATAGGGGGCAACCAGGAAGGGGAAAATTCCTCAAATGTGTATATGATGAAATCTCATGTCGACATTGCCACATGAGCATGCGATTATGGTGAAATAGAAACATCTATGGGTAAATATATTTCCAAAGATACAGACCCACTTCATATCGAGCAACCCTCTGTTGAGTCTATACCTCTGATATCGAAACGTTCTGCAAAGCACTCGACTATTAACCCTAATGCTAGGACAGCCCAAAACTACTCGATTGTAGAAGATCTAGCTCAAAGTCATTGTGTTATGTCTACATTGGAGGTACTCTAGTTGTGTCCTACTCAGAGAGGTGCTTTTCTTTCAAAAATCAGGGCAGTGGATCCAAAAAATTCTATAGTGCTCACTTTTGATATGCTGAATGTCAAAAAGAGACTTCCTCACCATATGGCTTTCCAAATAAAGTCTACTTACCAAAAAGCCAATATTTTTCAGACAGTTATAGAAGAGGGAGTTTCCACCTGAATAATGTCTATGTCATGTTGGAAGGCCATTGGATCAAATTCAATTGTTCCTTCACTGACTCTCTTAACAACATTTGATGGTCATTCTCATAGGCCACACAAAATTATCTTGACCTTTCCTATATGTGTTGGAGGAAAGGTCGTTAATATTGAGGTAGAAATCATTGATGCCAACCTAGATTACAACCTCCTCTTAGGAAGGAATTGGATTTATGAGATGGATGTCATAGTTTCATCTCTATTCCGCATCCTTTGTTTTCCTCATGAGGGGAGAATTGTTAAAATTGATCACTTAGATTATTCTCCATGTGATTCTCGTGCAACTTCAGATTCTACCGTTCCATTGGTGGATAATCCTCGTCAACCTATCGAGAATTTAGGAGTTGGGATGTACTCTTCCTTGATGGGTATATTTTATCTTCCCCCTCCTACAGCTAGAATCAATGTGATTTCATCCTCCAAAGGGCCTTCATGGAAAGAGTTCTCTCGAACTCATTATTTTCAGACCCTTGGACCTTACTTTCATCTACGACCACATTAGATGGAGGCCAGGTTGGTGGAATGACATTTCCTATGTCTGTAGCAGAACATAGCTATCAATCTATCGTTGACTCTATAGACAACCATCCCACTCCTTTTTCAGAGGAGGAGTTAAATGGTGATGTGGCTCCAGCTTGGACCCTTGACTCCACTTCTACTCTGGATAGCTTAGATATAGTTTTACCATCTAAGGAAGAAATTTTAGAAGCAATGATGGTTGTAGATTGACCATGGGAACATTACATCATCATTCATATTTTCTTCCTCCATTGCATGAAGTTGAATCTAGGTTCTCCAATCTTCTTACTAACGATGTTTGTACAGTTTCAAACCCTTTGGCTCTAGCACAATTATCTACCAAAGGTAATATGTCGATTAGCTCAAGAACTGTACCTATAAACATCTCTAGGAACAAGTTGGCAGAGCCCCTAGATGGGCTCTACCTTAAGAAGTATTTTGCTTAGGTTTCGATAGAGAAATTTCTTATTTGTATATATTGTATTTTTGTACATATTTGTTAGGTATTTTGTAAATCATGATATAATGGTAGAGCCATCCTTTACATGGGCATCTTAGTTATAACCTCACTAACATTGGTTGCCCATGTTGTTATACCGAGTAGGCTCAAGAGTCCTCTTTAGTCCCGCCATGTATTGTGCATTGAAGACATATTCTCCTTTCTTCTATGCTTATTTCTAGCCCTATACCCTAAATGCTCCTTTGTGTTGAGTTGTACTCCTGCATTACATTTCGACTATTTGCACATTTAGGCCTTGAGCCGGCTTCTCTTGGACTCGTGTTTAAGCTACTTATTTGACCATCTCTTCTGGAAAATCAACCATGCAATCACTTAGATTCTGCAACTTGACACATCCTTTGACCCATGGAAGGAACATCCCTTTGAGTGTTCTTGGCCAGGTTCGCCTCCCTACATTGAGCATAAGATTGTTCCCATCCTAGGAACTAGATCATTTGTTTCTCTGACAGTCGTTCTTTCCATTGTACTATAGAATTCTTTTATTCTTTTTCTAGCTTAAAGAAAAAGACAAAAAATTATTTATTCCAAAAAGTGCGGGAACAAGACAACATTTCCATATATTGTTGGCAGCTAGAGTTAGGCATGTCACCCTTGAACAAAGCACTCAAAATAAAGTCTATCCTCCATTTTTGGTGGGATTTAGTTGGCTTACATATGCCTTAACCTTGTTATTGAGTCAGTCCTCCTTTGATTGGTTTCCTCTTCGAATCATATGGAGAGTTCGCTCATGCCTCCGCATGACAAACTTATAGAGAGTTATCATATGCTGCCATATAGTCATCATTGAGTCAGGCTTTTGTTCAAGGGAAGTAATCCTGAGCCAGCGTCTCTGTGGTGTCTCTTGACCTATTTTTCAGTTGGCCACTCCTAGTTGTCAGTGTCATGTTTGTCATCACATTAGATATATTGGTCCTTTGCTCATGCCACTTTGAGAAGGTCTCCATTGACTTTTTTCTGGTGGGTCTTTTCCTTATCGACAATGACATATTTCTCTGAGGGTAGGCCTGTAGTTGCACCTTGGCCCTATTTTCATTATTGATAGGTCACCTTGTGCTCAACATCGATCAGTGTCATGGGTCTTTTACTGAGTGGTTTCCCTTGAGTTTGACATTAGTTTTCATTATCACACATTGGGATTCATGCAATGCCTTGGTTTGCATTTGACCCTATTGGTGGATTCCTCGCCTCTATGTCAGCTTTCATTATTGGTTGGTTCATAGGGTTTCTATCGTGTGCTAGCTACATCTTGTGTATGCCAGAAATGAGCTTCAGTTGGGTTACTACATCTTTTTCGTCTGATTCCTTCCACATTATTGGCCTATGGGTTACACTCGCACTAGATTGATGAAGGATGCCTTAATTCTTTCCTTCTAGTGGATCTTTTCTTATCGACTACGGCTCATTGCTCTGGGACAAAGATCTAGAGTCCATTTGGTAGTACCTTGGGGTCTGCAGTCATTAGTGGTAGATTCCTTCACTATCGAGAGTGGGAAACCAAAATTGTCCCCTGATTGATAGATTCTTCTAGATGTTCGACTTCAACTCATTCATTCACACTTGTTAGATTATACTCGGTACATTGAATCTCATTATCATTATCGGTTAGTAGTCTCGCCTTTGTTAACAATATACATCAATGACCAGTAATCAAGTGATTTCTCATGTGTTCGACCTCAAATCATTAATTCCCATTGGGTAGAAATGTACCACAGTGGTCGATGAAGACCTCAGGTTGCATCAGCATGTTTTGGTTCACTTGTCATTTTCTCCTATTACTACTAGTCGACACCATCCACCTTATATGTTACAGTCCTTCACAATGACATCTTATATGCTGGCATCCAAGTTGTGATGTAGTATCATTTTATTCCATCATGTTCATCTGGTACTATTGGGATAAGTTTTTGACATCGGTGATTAGCTTCACTGATCATCTTCTTATATGTGATATTCAGAGATGTACTTTTTCGATCACGATCAAATCCAAGAGGATACGCTATGTATACAACTATAAAGGACTGGAAGTATATAATGGACATGCTTTACTTTATATGAGCATGGGTATGATTGCCTCAGATAGTAGTTTCTTTCTGATCTCTCTTTTATGGCTTGGCAGGCTGAATTCTAGTGAAGTCCTTCTTAGTCTCAACAGGATTCTTTTCCATATACTTAATACATTTTAGCCATCATGTACCCCTTATAGCACCGTTTACCACCCTTGGTATTTTTGATGCTTGGTTTATGGCCTAGGGAAACCCCTCCCTCCAGACTTGGTCCAAATATTTTAAAAAACTGTGTTTTATTCCTTGTACACTACTTTTCCCTAAGATAAAAGTGTGTACATGTGGGTTATTCAATACCCAATCCACGTATATGTGTTAAAACACTTAAAAAAATTAAATTTTCTTAATTATGGGCATAGTTCACTGGTTTTACCTATTGATTACCTCCTAGTGCCCGTGGCCCAACTGTTTCCCAAATGTTTCCCAACTAAAAAACTAGTTCAGAGAAGTATAAATAGACTTCAATGGGAAGGCCGTAAGGAGAAGAAGAGATAGAATTATTATACTAATATTATCCACAACTGAGTCTGAAGTATCCTTGTGCTTCAAGCACTTCCCCAAGTTTCAGGAAACCCTTGTGTCCTTGAATGTTGATATTCTCCCACTTGCTTGAGATATCATGGTATTGGTTATGGAAGGAGGTTGTTGAAGACTGGGACTTGATGGATCTGGAGGATAGTTCCACTTGGAGACGGAAGAAGAAGACTCAGGTGAATTCTCTCCATGTTAGTTATAACTTTCTGCAATAAAAACAAACATTGTCTTGTTCCTAAAATTAACTTTGTTTATGAATTAGATATTGTTGTAACTCATGCATGAATGTTGTTTTGATGTATAACTGATCATTTTCTTATATGATATAAAGTTAGTTTCATTAAAATACTTTATCTATATGTTGTTATGTATGTTCGAATTAGTTTATTTGTAGATTCAAAGATCATCAAGAGTCGTAGAGGGTCTAAACCCTGAGGGAAATACCCAAATGAAGGACATCCTAGTATGGTTGTTATCGTGTAGTTTTTTTATATAAGCTTGTTTTTTGAGTTGTATGAATGTTTCTTACTATGGCTTGCTCTGTTGGGGTTCCAAGCCAAAGCCCTATGGCACTTATTCTAGTAAAAAAATTCAAGACAACCTAACTCAGGTAAAGGAACAACATGATGATCCAAAAATGGATCCTAGATAAACCTCTAAGTCTAAAATTCTTCATAGAAGAGGTAAAAGGTTCCAAATGGCACAAATCCTTTATAAATAAGAGGAAAATGAAAATCACAGGTTGTTGTCAGAAATAGTCTCATTCCAGAGATATCCTCGTTCTGAATCCAACGCAACTTGTATGGGCAAAAATGAACTTCAAATGAAGAAGTTATCATAAAAAGAAGTCCCCCTTTGTTCTTTGGGAAAGAGGCAAAAATCTGAAGAAGTAAGGCCTATTGGAGGTTTAAGTCAAAAATACATAGGAGTTGTCAGATGTAGTCAATCAACGGTCTAGATCCGATTGGCATATCACATCGGCGGAAGAAATCAGAGGCATAACATGCGATGGGATCAGGTCGATGCAATACCACGATCAACGATATCAGTGGATCACAATCGGCGTTGGAATAGACCATACTATATGGAAAGGCCTCGGGCTGATGCAATATGTGATTGCGACAAGTCACATTGTAATATCGAATTGGTGCATTACAGAGGAGCGGACATATGTTATATGTGTGTGTGTGTGTGTGTATCTGTGTGTGTGTGTGTGAGAGAGAGTGAGAGAGAGATCCGATCGTCAAACCCGATAACACTTTAAAATGATATTACGTAATAATTCAAATCCAATATAAAGCCATTGCTACGAGATTTTGTGATATTTTAATGTATTTCTAAAATACAAAGGGACGGGCCAAAGTGACTTGTGACAATGATTATGGGCAGGCCCGATAGGAGTTAAGGATGAAATTATGAAGATTTGAAGTCCAGGGAATAGTGTTCTCTGTGGATTTTTCCCATGTCTGGTATATTTACCTGTGTAAGCTGAGAATGCCAAAATTTGGGGATTTCAAGTGCGGATTGCCCCTTCCATTATAGAATAGGTGGCATCCATCCCTGAGGGCATTTAGCAATGATTTCTAACGCTCGGGGAAGGGATTTGAGTGGACTGTGGCTGGAAGACAGAAAGCCGAGGAGCAGAAATGAACCATCAACACCAATTTCGCTTAAAAAAGCCACAGAACAACAAAAACAGGGGGGACTATTGGTTGCGGAGGTTGATTGTCGGGGTTCTATTATCGAAAGTGAAGTTGAAGTAGGAAGCTAAGTAAAAATCTAAGAGGGTTGTAAACTGATAGAGGGAA
The DNA here is from genome assembly GCA_000404065.3 of Pinus taeda. Classification (NCBI taxonomy): domain Eukaryota; kingdom Viridiplantae; phylum Streptophyta; class Pinopsida; order Pinales; family Pinaceae; genus Pinus; species Pinus taeda. The sequence continues at coordinate 77,881 of APFE030404285.1, forward strand.
AAAAGAAGCGAGAGCCGAAGAGCTAGAGCTGGAGCTAGAGCCGAAGAGCCAAAGTCATAGCCAAAAAGCTAGAAGCAAGAGCCAAGAGCTAGAGCCAAGAGCCAGAGCCAAGAGCTAGAGCTTCAAGAGCCAACGGAATAATACGGTGTGTGAACCTGTTGTTTCTATGAAAGAGAACAAGAGTTAAGCCAAGAGCTTCTAAAAAAGACTTATACCATAATCCCAGAGATCCTAGTTGAGTCAACTAGAGCTCACGAAGAGGTAGACCAAGAGTTATGGGTGAACTCCTAATTAATTTGATGTCTTATGTGTTTGTATTTACTGCTACTTTATTTTCTGTTACATGTATTTTACATCAGTTTCAACACATTAATTTATAGCACATGAACAGTTAAAAATGAACATCAACATATACCTATATTTTCAAGCATTTCTTAATTCCGCATTGGTTAATCAATAAGACTGAATATTCAAGCTTTTGAAGTGGGAGAGATTCTTGTAAGTTAGACAAGAAGCCTAAGTGCCCCATTTTTAGATCAGGTGGTATCAGATCTTAAGTTTGATTAACCCCACCTTCAAGGAAGGTTATATTAGTATGCTTGATTGACAAAGCAAAGACTACTTGTCTGAAAGGTGTTTGAACAACAAGAGGCTAATTATATGCTTGTTTTATAGACTGGATATTTTTTGAGTTTGCAGAGGTGAAGGGAAAGTTGTTGCTAGCTCAGTCCAGGAAGGATAAATAGGAAGAAGGGCTAAAGGCATTCCTCTATCCTAAGGACCTCAAGGCAATCCCTAGAGCACAAGAGGTTTGTTGCAAAAGGTTGCTGAATAAGCTCTTTATTTATCTTGTTGAAGTTTTTTTGTTCATTGACATAATGACAACTTCTACAAGTGGGTCCTCAAATTCTGAATTCTTCACAATATTCTTTGATGAAGACATGAAGCAAGAATTGTCCACCATGATGGATATGGTGAGAGAAATGTATGAGGATGGAAGGAAGAGCAACAAAATTAGAGAGCATTTGAATGTCGTGGAGGAAGATAAGTAGTTGCCTTCTGACAAATTGTAGGAAATGGAGAGCCAACTTCATATCAGAAATATGAACCTTAAGACGATGCATGAGTTGGAAACATAGCTCTTTGTTGCCTAAGAAGCCTTAGTCAAGTATTAGCTTGAAGAAGAGGTACGACATTCCATTTTGTCTTCAAATTCCTCTAAGGATGCTTATATTGGTTCTTTTGAAAAGCATACTAGAGGCATAGGTTCCAAGCTAATGTCCAAGATGGACTATGAAGGAAAAGTCTTGGGTAGACATGCACAAGGTATTGTTGAGCCAATAATAATTGAGGAAATTCCTAATTATTTGGGTCTTGGCTATGGAAAGTATTATGGAGAAAGTTCCAAGGCTTCCATGAAGGCCATTGAAACAGCTCCAAGAAGGAGTTGCATTACAGAGTGTGAATATTTTATTCAGGAAGAATGTAATAGCTTGATACATCATTTACAAGATGCAGGTGTTCAAAAGCACACAATTGAACCAGAGTGTTCGGGAGACTCCAAAATCCTTGAAGAGATTGATGGTGTTCCAGAGGGAGCCACTTCTTCATTTGCTTCACCTCTGCATGAAGGCAATAAAGGTGAAAGAGAGAGGTATAAATCTGGTTCCAAATATTTTCCTTTTGATTGTGCAAAGCATGGTAAATTTCCACATAAGTATGGGGAAAGAGTTGCATGTTCCTTTTGTGGTTTAGATAACCATAATGTTTCTAGATGTTAGAAGAGAATGCCCAGATACAAGAAGCGGAAGAAGGAAAAGAAGCAAGAAGCCAAAGGTCCATTGGACAAGGAAAATCATGTTGTCAAGATTATGCACATGCAGTGCAATTACTGCCATAAGCAAGGACATCTTGCCGCAAAACGTTAGACTCTGAATCCAGGAATGCTTCCACAAAAGCTGAAGAAAATGGAAAGTGGCATAAATGGAAGTGAATATTCCTTGAACGATGTGTCTCAGAATGATTCACATGATGATGTTGATGTGCAGACAAGGGTAGTACCTTCGAAATGGATTGGTAAGGAATGGTTAGAGTTCTTATCTGATTAATATTGCATGTCTATTGATGCATCTACATTATATTTCATTTCATATTCGAAAGTAAAATGTGCTTAAGTAAATGTTAAAGGATGAAATGCATGCATGAGCATGAGATGCATGAACACAAGGATGTTGATGATTTCCTTATTTTTGAACATGTATGTGTAATTAACTTGCAGGGTTGATTTCTTTGACATGCATGCGATGTTATGTTGACTTGGGAGAAGTTAACTTGATCTCCAAATGGAGATAATGATGAAGTGTTTCATCTTTTCAAAAAGAGTCCTAATGGTCTTTTTCTACATGCTTGACTTGAAGGGTCATTTATTTAAAGGCATGTTTTGTGGGCTTCTTATCTAGGCCATCATTTTTATGTAGACGAAGATATGGAGGTGTTCACAAGCTATGAACTCTATTTCTATTATTGAAGTGGGAGTTTAGTCCATCCAACTATTGTCTGTATACCTATTGTTGTTAATAGTTGTTGTTGACAACTTTTCAAACACGTACAAGTGAAAATTTTGTGGAGTAGATGAACTTCACATTCGTTTGAGCCATATTGGATCAATGATCAAGGTAAATAAGTTCAAACTACCTTTTGTGACCATTTCAGCAGAATTTCTGCATGAAGGCAAGGAGGAAGACAGTTCTTCCCAGGAAGACTAGCCCATCCAAGAAGGGAAGTGGTCAGAAACTTTGGTTCACAGGCACTATGCAAAGGAAAGTGTAGGGAGGTTGAAAGAAGAGGGTGAGTCACTCTCATTTAATATTTAGATCAATATATTAGTCTTTTGGAGACCAAAATTTCTTTTAGTGGGAAGATGTGATCCAAAAAAGGATCCTAGATAAACCTCTAAGTCTAAAAGACATCATGTAAGAGGTAAAAGGTGCCAAATGGCACAAATCCTTTGTAAATTAGAGGAAAATTAAAATCATAGGCTACTCTTGGAAATAGTCTCATTGCAGAGATCTCCTCATTCTGAATCCAACACAACTTGAATGGGTAAAAACGGACTTCAGATGAAGAAGTTATCATACAAAGAAGTTCCCCTTTGTTCTTTGGGAAAGAGGCAAAAATCTGCAGAAATAAGGCCTATCGGAGGCTTAAGTCAACGATAAATAGGAGTCATTGGATTTGGCTGATCAACGGTCTAGATCTGATTGGCATATCGCATTGGCGGTGACAGGTGAAAGCAATCAGAGGCATAACATGTGATGGGATCAGGCCGATGCGATACCACGATCACCAATATCAGCGGATCACGATCGGCATTGGAATAAACCATATTATATGGAAATGCCTTGGGCTGATGTGATATGTGATTGAGACAAGTCGCATCGCAATATCACACGATGCATTACAGGAGAGCCGCACAGATATATATATTATAATTATAATATATATATATAATATAATATATATATATATATATATATATAATATATATATATATATATATATATATATATATATATATATGATCCGATTGTCAGACCTGATAGCACTTTAAAATGATATTACATAATAATTCAAATCCGATATAAAGCCATTTCTATGGGATTTTTTAATATTTTAATGTATTTCTAAAATACAAATCGACAGGCCGAAGCGACTTGTGACAACGATTGTGGGTAGACCCGATAGGAGTTTAAGGGGAAATTATGAAGATTTGAAGTCCACGAAACACTTTGTGGATTTTTCCTGTGTCTGGTATATTTACCTGTGTAAGTCGAGAATGCCAAAATTTGGGGATTCAAGTGTTGTTTTACCCTTTCATTATAGAATAGGTGGCATCCATCCCTGAGGGCGTTTAACGATGATTGCTAATGCTTAAGGAAGGGATTTGAGTGGACTGTGGCTATAAGATAGAAAGTCGAGGAGTAGAAATGAAAAAACAGCACCGATTTGTCTTAAAAAATCAACAGAACAGTAGAAATAGAGGGGACTCTTTGTTGCTGAGGTTGACTGCTGGGCTTTTGTTGCTAAAAGTGAAGCTGAAGCAGGAAGCTAAGGCAAAAGAGGTAGTGCAGAAGCAGAAATGCAGCCAAGGCATTCACTTGGAAGTCAAGTGAAAAGCCAAGAGGGCTATAAACTGATAGAGGGCAGAAAGAAGCCAGAGCTGAAGAACCAAAGCCAAAGGCAGAGCTGAAGAGCCGGAGTCAGAGCCAAAGAGCTAGAACCAAGAGCCAAGAGCTAGATTCAAGTGCTAGAGACAAGAGCCAAAGCTTCAAGATCCAGGCGAACAATATGGTGTTTGAACCCACTGTTTCTGCGTAAAATAGTATGATTTAAGCCAAGAGTTTGTAAAAAAGGCTTATACCATAATCCCAGAGAACCTAATTTAGTTGACTAGAGCTCAGAGAGATGTAGCCCAAGAGTTGTGGGTGAACTCGTAATTAATTTGTTGTCTTATGTGTTTGTCTTTACTGCTGCTTTATTTTCTGTTACATGTATTTATACATCAGTTTTAGCACATTAATTTAGAGCACATGAACAGTTAAAAATGAACATCAGCATACACCTATATTTTCAAGCATTTCTTTATTCTGCATTGGTTAATCAATAAGACTTGGGAATATTCAAGATTTGGAAGTGGGAGAGGTTCTTGTAAGTTAGAAAAGAATCCTAAGTGCCCCATTTTCATATCACATGATGTCAAGGATAGGTAGCTAAATAAAACAAAAAAAAAATTAATCATCGGTTAACCACCAAGAACAAGGCAACACAAGATGAGATCAACAATTTAAAAACCAAATTGAGGGGAAATGTCTTTGTAAATTGAATCTAAATAAATTGTTTGGGATGATATCATCTAAGGGGTTCATTCTAAATCAGAGTCTATTCATATAATTTATCAATGGAATATTATGATGAATTTGTGTCAATCAAGAATTTATGCATGAAATAAAATTGTATAGAAGGAAGCAATGAAGGCTAAAAACATGATAAAATATTTAAATGGAAAATCTGCAACTGCAGTAAGGGCATTAGATATTAGATAGAGACTTGGAGTAATCATGGAAATCAGTAAAATGAATAAGAAAACCTACTTTATATCCATGATGAGAACATATTAAAGGAGGTTCACAAGTCAATATATTTTCTTTATTCCAAATTTGACCATAGGTATACCTAGTTGTTGCGACCAAGAAGGAAATCCAAATTATTGGGAACTACATGAAAAGGAACTAGTGGCTATTAAAAGCAAAGAATATACAACACATGCAAATACTACAATTCTAAAGGGAAGTATTATATTGAATTACTTGCAAGGGGACTTCAAACTTCTTTGGATGATGAAGACACGTTTTGTTGCAAAAATTGATTATAATTAATCTTCAAATTTGAATGTTGCATTCCATAAAATGATCTTGTGTAAGGTCCTTGATGAATAAATTTGGAAGAAGTGTCAAAAGTTGATTACTCTTATTCAAGGAGAAGTTCAAATGGTAGAACCAAGCACCAATCCTCAAATTCAATGTTCCACTAGTCATAAGACTTCTCAAAAATGAGAAAATTTCATTTTGTGACATTGTAAAAGAATTTTTAGTAACAAATGGTTAGATAGTTATCAATGTTTTGAAATTTACCTTTGTAACTAACTTTGATGTAATATTTAAAAGAAATTAGAACCACTAGAAAAGGGTTTTAAAATTTGGTATTTTGACTACTTGTGTAATCATTTTCGCTTCCTTGGAGATAATGATAAAAGTCACTAGTTTGATTCTAGTATGTATTGGTACATTGTAGTATTTTTTGTTTCTCTTATGTGTTTTCCATATACATTTTCCTTCTATGAAATACATGTATGATTATAGAAGATTTATTTGAGCATGTTAACTATTTATTTTATGTATCTTTAATAGTTATAGTGAATACTTGCAAGTTCTATTCAAAGACATCTTAATAGGCTCTCCGCTGCTTCTACACTTCCATTCTTAACATAAATAATTGAAACTTTAATCTCTTAATTCTAAATTTGGATTTTATTAAAGGGCCGAAGTTATAAACCCTAACCTCTTACCAATTCTAATTTCCAGAACAATAATTAAAGTATTACTAATATATGGAAATTTTGACACAAATACTCATCTCCGAGATTAAGTTCTACTACACAAAGGAATGCATTACCTATCAGCACATTTTAATAAATTTTTAATGTTATTTTACAAGATTTGAAATAGTTTTGTGGATATCCTAGGCACTCATTCCCTTTAGGCCAGGAACTATCTCTAGGGTGACAACACAAGGTATGGAGGGAAATTTTATCCACCAAAAGTGGTTGACCCCATACGAGAAATTTTCTTCCATATTTCTCTTCAAATGACAGCTAATAACCCTTAACAACCACTAGTGTAGCCAATGTATTGTGCCATTTGATATATAATCCATTAGCTAGTCATATTTCCCCTCTCCCAGTTGTTGAGGGCATGTGTTTGTAGGTAAGAAATCTAATCCTAAAGGTATGTTTTTCATTGTGCAATCGAGTGCTTATGTTTTTCTCTCCTTGGGGGATTTGGGCTTGGATTTTTGGGTGACTTGGAATAAGGAAGGGCTCTAACTGTAGTTTTGTTCCCTCAAATTAAATGAAGGGTTAATGCTCAATCATAATCCCATGGAATATCCCCTAATGGCTTATAGCTTCAAGAAGGGAACTATTTGGAAAACTCCATTTATACAATCATGGTCCCTCGACTCCATACATTGGTGAAATTACATAAAAATTAGGGGATCTTTACTAAATCAATAGTGGGTGATTGTTTCATTGTTGTCACTTATTATCATTGTTATCCCTTAGGTTTTCCCTTCCTTAGGGTCCATCTAGAGTGTGCGCTAACAAGAAACATCCCATCGATATGGTGAGAAACATTCCAATGATATATTACCCAATGAGAATGTCATTTATCCTGTTACGTTCCAGTTATCTTCCAATCAGTTTTACAATTAGAATGTACAAAATTTTTCACTAGATAAATATGGAAAACAATGGTATGTTGCTAATGAGCCTTGGTATTGCAACAAGAATGTTGCAACTCCTAAAGCTACCAACTTTAATTATTGACACGAGGTTCATACAAACTTAAGAGGTATCGACACCATATGTGCAGCATATAATGTGTCCTTCCTTTGACGTCATGATGTAATGGAGTCAATGAAAGGAAATCATATCCTAATCTAATTTCATAAATGCAAATTTTACTTTGGAGAAGAAATTAATCTTAGGCAAGAACAATGACTTGTAATTGAAATCCTAAGAACATGAATTCTAATAAATAGGCCTAATCTACATTGTAAAATTGCATGTCCTAATTGGTTTTTACTCTACCTAAACAATTTATTTATAGCCTAGTGGTCATGATTCAACCCTAAAGGGCAAAAAAAAATATTTTTGTGCAAATTTCAGCAAGGATATACATGCTAGAAGAGTACTACAAGAAACTAAAAGATGTTACAGATTTATCACTGGAAGTTATAATTCATCGAATGACTAAGAAAATCAAATAAAAATTGGATGGGACAATTTTTTTATTGACTAGGACGTATTAGGCCTCCATTGAAATTGGAATCACTCAAAAATATCTCTAACAACCCACGCTAAAAAATAGGAGAAAATTATTCGTCTAACATCTAGAAATTTGAGAACTAGTGAGCTAGTAAATTTATCAAATGCCTAACCTAATCAAGTGAAAATGCAATCGGGTGACTTTTTTTTATTAACTAGATTTTTTTTTATCTAATTCAAGTGGAATAAACTCAATTGAATCTTAGTACCATGCTAAAAAAAATAGCTTAAATTTATTGTTATTTGCCACATGGGACTTCCAGAAATCTAGATTTGGGAATAAGAAAACTAATCCATGTAGCTCAATGATTACTATGACCTTCCAAATTTGTTTCAATGATGAAATGATCCTTGTGATCCTGAAAAATAACTTACTTTAGCCATTTAACCAAATCCTACAACAATAAATCATTAATACTAAATACATAAATAGAAAAATGACAAGAACAAGAGATCCATGTGAATAAGAAGTGAAAAGAAGAAAAGTAAAATGATACAAAAGGGCTCTTAGGGTCATGGGATGGTCAAGCCCGAGGATACTTAGAGTCCTATGAAGGATACCGAGATTTAGAAGCTGAAAATGGTACCAATCTTCATTATTTCCATCAATACAGTTACATCCCTGCAAGAAATTAAAGTGGAGCTGCAAAACTACGAGTTCTCTCCACAAGAATACTATGAAAATAAACCCCTAGAGGAAAAGTGGACTTCGTACTTATACAAAATGATTAAGAATCATTCCCCATGAAAGGAGGAAGCTTTCCCCATCAAAATCCCTCAAATAGTGCATCTAGTTCCAAATACTAGGAATCTACATTAAATGACATTGAACACACTCCTAGATATTCTGAATCATTGGAGCTCCAAAATTTGTGCAATAATTTCATAATATCTTCTTGATTTATTATTTAATATTGATCCTCCTATAGTAGGGAGAAAGTCCCTAAATTATCAGCTCCTACAAATATTTATAATCTTCCCAATATTCTCACAATATTTTACAAAAATATATAATATTAGGCAAAAATATGCGATTATCCATAGTCCTTCCTAATGAACATATTAAAGTTAAAAATACATTATCTAATGCAAAAAGAGAGGTTTAATTCGCTGAAGGATGGTCGGATGGGCCTTAATTTATGTCTAATTTGCAGCCCCATCATACCCCCTCTACAGAAAGTGTTTCTCATCCTCTAACAAATTTAGTGACCTCATTGTCCCTCATTCATGGCCCTGGTAGCCTCCCTAATTTGTACATTCCTACCTTTTTCCCCTTATGCAAGATGGATTCTTTAATATTTTTTAGTTTGGCAAGGTCTTCCTCATACTTTTTTGATATCCTGCTACCTTCTTCCACCATTTGGACACCTTTGGAACTCTCAAAATGCCCTTAGATGAGATCATGTTGTAAACTAGGACATCTTGTAGTAATTCCTATAGTAACTATCGGAAACCCTATAGTAGCCTAATTAACCCTGTTTTGAGCAGAAATGATAGTTTGTGCCTAGGGTAGGCCCTTGAATTGACTTCCATGCCCCTTAATTCCATTTTGGACCGCTTTTCCATGCCTTTATCACCTTTCTATAACATATTTTAGGCCTTGGACAAAAGCTAGAAATAGATTAGAGACCCCTTGGAAAGCCTCTTTTCATCACTACAATTTGAGTTCTATTTTGATGTTGAATGCCTTCTTGCATTTTTTTGCCTTCTTCTTCTCTTTTGTGGCCTAGATGATTGCCTAATGTGATTTAGAGTTCTCTATTTTGATTAGGTCTCTCTTAGGCACTATCAATTTGGTTTCTAGCACAATTTGGTCCTTTCTTCCTTCTTGTAGTAGCATTTTTATTTCTTGTAGTAGTCATTCCTTTTCTTCCAAGGCCTTTTGAATGTATGGGAGTGTTGATAAATGATGTATAGGGTTTGGAGGATGATGCTAGGGCTCATAGGGAGTAGTGTAGATTTGTGAAAATGGAGAGGATGTGCTCTGTGAATTTTTTCAAGAAATTTTCAGGGTGAGACAGAGTGCAGGGATTGTTCTTAAAAAATGTGAATTTTGTGTTATGAAATTGGATGGATAAATCATGGATATATAGTGGATATGAAGTGTATGGATGGCTTGTAGTGATTTGGTGACTTGGAATTTTCACAAATTTCATCTTTTAACTATTGCCCCCACTTCTCAAAATCTTCAACCTTCCTAATTTAGTTTTTCGACAATGCATGAGTTCTCATGCATTGACAACAAATTTCTAACTACAATATGCTATAGAGAAGTGGTCAATGATATTGCATACTTGTACCTACATGATGGTTGTTGGAGAGGCATGCGTTCTTCTCCTAATTTTATTATCGATCCATGCCTCCTTGGAGGTGCCAATTTTCTTTGCTTACTTCTGGACAAGTCTTCATAGCTTTCTGATTGTTTGATTGATAAGGTTGTTGTGTGAAAATTTGTTTCTAGTGTTCAATCATTCACTGGTGGAGTGGATGGAATGCTTCATAAGGAGCATGTGCCCTCTTATCAAACTTCAGAAATGGCTTCATGCTGCTCAAGTTGGCTAAATATTCTGTTGTGTGAGTGAAAAAATAATTGATGTTAAGTTTTGTTGTAAATGTGCAAGCTTCTTACAGGAGGAATCCTCTTCCTATAGCAGTCATTTAATTCCTCTTTCAAACCTCATTGATGTATGTGAGACTAATGGAAAGTCATAAGAGGTATAAGGATAGGGTTAAAATCATCAAGAAGTGGTGTAGGTGGTGGAAAAGTTGATGACAAAGTTATTTTTTTTCTGAATTTTTCATATAAGGAAAAACGGAATTTAAAGATGGATTTTGGTTAGATGGAGTGGATGAGCAATGAAAGTGGTGTTGGGGGGCCTATATCAACCTTCCCTAAAGAATACATGATCTCTTGACCTCTTTCTCCAATCATATTTCCTCTTGTAGCTTCTTCTCGCTCATCCTGTAGTACTACAAGATCTTCGTGTAGTAATTCAGGACAACCTCCTATAGCAGACCTGTTTTTTCCATATCTCCAAAATGGTAGAATCGATTTACTTGAACTCTTTTGAGAATGTTTTCATCATCCTTATGCACCTCCTCATAAAAAATCTTCACCAATCGATGCACGAAGCTCAAGAAAAATTAGAAATGGTTGTAGGTGATGGAGGTTGATTTATCGACAACTATGCATTGGAATTTTTTGAAAATTCTTGGGAATGTTACCATCATCCATATGCATATCCCCATGAAATTGAATTTCAAATGGATGAAGAAATATGGAGAAAATTCAAAAATGGTTGTAGGTGATGGAGGCCAATTTCTCAAAAAGTGTGCATCGAAATTTGCTAAAATTTCTTGGGCGTGTTACTAGCATCCATATGCATCTCCCCATAAAATATCTTGGCAAATGGATGAAAATTTTTCAATATATGAGGAAAACAAGTTTATGCTCTATGTATTTTGTTTCGTGTAGTAACTAGACGATCTTCCTGTACCATTTTAGGACAATAAGGAAAATAAGTGTTAAAAACTTGGGAATGATGAGTGGCTTGTGGAAATAGATGAGGGTGATGGATTGCCATGGCCTTGATCCTTCTAGAGAATCTGAGGAAAGGAGGAGAAACTCCAAGTTTGACATCCTTTGACTAGGCTTTTGCTCAACTTTTCTTTTGGTGGCTAACTTGTTTTTGTTGCTTGTAGAGGTTGGAGAACACCTGCATTCATGAGAGGTAGATACATGGAGAAAATATTTTTATTTTTTATTCCTTTTTCTATCTAGGCCTACTAGCCACCTCATGGAGGTTTTCCACTAGTAGGCCTTCGTAGGCTCCTCAAAGGAGGTTTTCACCTAGGATATTTTAGTTTTCTTTTTTTTTTCACTTTTTTCCAACCCCTTGTTTGCCTCATGGTGGTTTTCAATCAATTAATCAATCTCAGGAACCTCAAAGGAGGGTTTCACCTGAGATTTTGATTTCTCTCTTATTTTCATTTTTAATTTCTTTTCCTATGATACACTACTTGAAAAAGAAAAATCATTTTCAAGTGTAGGAATACTTCCAATGGTGCCACCTGCATAACTAGATGACAGATAAAATCATGTATAGGCTCGAAAAATATTCTTTGACATGTACTTGAATGTAAGAGACCAAATTATTTGACTTTGATGATATCAAGCACAATTGAAGAAGAGAGTATTGTGACATAGTAGTGACTATCTCAAACCATATTTCATTATAGTTGTGATGCCCCTGGTCCGCTTGATGATTTGGATCATCTTGGATGTTTTCTTCTTCCATGAACTTAAGGTATTCTCCTTTTTTCTGATTATTATCTTGAACACATAAAGGATTTTATGGTAAACATGAGGGAACTTTCCCAATCAATGATTTTGATGTCATCTCTTCATCAAGTGTAACCCATGATTATTTGGTCTTCTCATTTGAATCTTGTTTTTCAGAATGTTGTCCTTTAATGATGTCAAGAGAATATATTTTTTGTGATACTCTTCCTCAACTAACATGAATACAATTTATATCAATAGGATATGTTTGAAAGTGTTATACCTCAGCATTATAAGTGGGTTGAGCTACTTCATTTTGTGGGTTTGAAAATGGTGGTACATGTAGTTGAGTGGGAGTGGATATTTGAGAAGGATGTGGTTGGGGTTGTGGTTGTGGTGGAACCAAATGGTAGGGATAACATGGATTTGGGTATGGAGGATATTGAGGAAAATATTAATGATATTGTGGATGGCTCCCATACGTTCCTTGCCAATCTTGTTGCCAAGACTGGTTTTGGAGTTGAGATGGAGAAGGTTTCCAAGGAAAGGGTGTTTTCAAATTACTTTTAGATGGATGTGTATAAAATTGAAATTATGAATTAGGATCTTGTATGATATCAGGTTGAATAAGCCTGCATGGTCCTCCTGGAGCTACATAAATAATTGCATTGGTAATTGACTTGCTCCATTATCCTCTTGGTAAACTTTGGTCAACCTTGGTAATGAGGGGAAATATTTAATATCGTGTGATTCTGCATGGACAACACAAATATCAACATCTTGTTTTTCCTCATCTTGCATTGTTAACATTTCTACTTGTTTCGTTATATTGCTAAGAATTTTTGTTTTAAAATCATCAAACCGATTTCCAATTTTAGGTTGACTTATCGATCTTGATGTTGATTTACTTACTCTTGCCCTTCGTCTTGATATTTGTTTGCATGTTTCAAAAATTTCTTTAAATGATAATTGATATACATCACCTATGCTCATGAGATCAAGAATATCAATCCATTCATCCCTAATTGTTCTAAGTAAGAGAGTTTTTAGTGTGTAAGATCCTAAATGATGTAGACTTTCCCTCTTAACATTATACATGAACCTCTCTATTAGATCCTCGGGGCTCTGATCTTCTTTTTGATTCATTCTAAATATTTATTGTTTAAGATGATGGTCTTTATATTTTTCTAGAAATATCTTTTTCATACCATTCCATGATCTTATTGAATTAGTCCCTAAACTCATGAACCATTTACGAGCTCTATCCTTCATTGTTGCTGGAAGAAATCTCAGATTTTGAGTGTTTAGTAAGTAACCATAAGATCTACAAATTATTTGAAATTCAAGGATAAATGTTTTCAGATCCTTTGAACTTAGACCATGAAATTTTTAGGAAACGATGGAGGGATGTTATTCATATGCACACTAATATTGGTATATTGAATGGGATCATCTCCATCTATTTCTCCTACCTTCTTTGTCACCTCTTATTCTTCTACCCGAAAAAATGAATGGTGATGTGTCTCTTACTTTACCATGTGACCAAATGAAGGGGGGCGGTTAGCATTGGAGAAGTATTTTTAATATTTTTTTAATAAGAATGCTAATGCAATGTAATTTTCTATTTTTGAAATGAAATATGTCTAATGCAAATATTTTTCTGTTTTTGTAGAAAGTAAAAGAAATGAATCAACTAGGGAAGAAAATAATGCATACTTTGACACCTCCCTTTCAACGGTGCCAAAAAGTGATGAGCCTCGGTATTGCAACAAGAATGATGCAACTCCCAAGGCTACCAACTTTAATTATCAACCTGGGGTTTGTACAAACTTAAGAATTATTGACACTATATGGGAAGAATACTTTGTGTCATTCATTTGATGTCATGATGTAATGTAGTGAATGCAAGGAAATCAAATCCTAAACTAGTTTCAAAAATGGAAATTTTAATTTGGAAAAGAAATTAAATCTAGGCAAGAACAACAAATTGTAATTGAAATCCTAAGACCATAAATTCAAATAAATAGGCCTAATCTACATTGTTAAAATGCATGTCCTAATTGAGTTTTATTCTTTCTTAACCATTTATTTATATATTAGGGGTCATGATTCAATCCTAAAGGACGAAAACCAATACTTTTTAGCAAATCTGGGCAAGTATATACACGCCGAAAGAGTACTATAGGAAACTATAATTCATCAAATGACAAAGAAAATAAAATAAAAATTGGATGGGATAAATTTTTATATTGACTAGGATGTATTAGGTCTCCATTCAAAGTGGAATCACTCAAGAAGACCTTCGTTAGCCCATGCTGAAAAATAGCAGAAAACTACTAGTCTAAAATATAGTAATTTGAGAACTAATGAGCTAGTAAATCTATCAAATTACTAACATAATCAAGTGAAAATGAAATGGGGTAATTTTTTTTTATTAACTAGAATGTTTTTTGATCTAATGAAAGTGGAATCAACTCTATTGAAGCTCATTAGCATGCCCAAAAAAATACTAGAAATTTATTGTTATTTGCCACAAGGGACTTCCAAAAATCTAGATTTGGGAATAAGCAAATTAATCCAAGTAGCTGAATGATTAATATGACCTTCAAAATTTGATCCAATAATGAAATGATGCTTGTGATCCTGAAGAATAACTCACTTCAACCACTTAATGCAATCACACAACAAGAAATCATTAATACTAAATGTAGAAATAGAAAAATGACAAGAACAAGAGATGCATGTGAATAAGAAGTGAAAAGAAGAAAAGTAAATTATACAAAAGGGATATGAGGCTCCTGGGATGACCAAGCCCAAGGAAAATCAAATTCCTATGAAGGAGACCAAGATTTAGAAGATGAACATTATTTCCATCAATACAATTACATCCCTACAAGAAATGAAAATGGAAATGGAAAAATACTAGTTCTCTCCACAAGAAGACTAAGAAAATCAACCCTAGAGGAAAATTTGACTCTGTACTTATACAAAATGATTAGGAAGCATTCCCCATGAAAGGAGGAAGATTTTCCCACGAAATCGCTCAAATAGTGGATTGATTTGGTTCTATTGACAGTTCTAGAACTGGCAACATTCATGGGATCTCCACGATATGAAGTCCCAAGTGGACCTCACACCGTTTGGCATAGGATTCCCATACAATACAATGATGTTCTTTGTAACACATGAGAGTGGTTTACTTATTCTTCGAATAATGAGGTTCACATGCCTGGTGAGTTCTTAGTGTCACTTGTGTCAAGGTTATTTCACTGTAGAGGGAGAGGGTGAGGGAATAGTCCCAAATTTTTTAGAGACACACAACACAAGTGGACATGTGCAACTTCTAGTTGAGTATTCCACATAGATGTGGCACTCACAAACCCAAGGTGAATAGATAGCAGGTACAACACCCAGTGAAACAATCCACACGAGCACAATGGTTGATAACAAGTTTATGAGAATGAATTTGTCTAGTGTCTAGAGGATTTGTCCACGTGGGTGAGGCAACGTTAACAACTGATAAAACACGTTTCCAACAACATATGTACTAAAACAATCAAAATAGTTCAACTTTGTTAATACAGGTTAAAGCATCTTGTATTGCAAGCCTCCAAAGAATAATCTTACAAACGAATACAAAACATGTGAAATGTGTTGGCCTATTAACAAGCTTCTGAATGAAGCAAAAGTTCCAAGACACATTCGTAAACCATTACATAACTAACCTTGAGAGCAAGGCGTTGGAGCCATTGCTCGCTCGTCAAAGAAAATACTACAGACTCTCAAGGCTATGTGGGAGGATCCAAGGTGAAAATTCAATTTCATGTACAAATTACGGGTATATATATAGCCAAGGGTAAGCTTGACCCTTGTGACTCTTTGAATTACCTCATGACTATTTCACTTACATGACTCTTCAACTAACACCAATCGTCAACCTCGTATGTGGGTCTCTTGGACTTGCACGTTACATTACATTGATTACAATAGTATGGCCCATAATAGTGATGTGGCCCAGATGACTCATGACATGACTCGACATGGCAGTGATGGTATCTTCACCTTGATGGTTGTTTCCATGTCAATCTATAGTGCTACTGAGTGATGATTGTGCTCTTGGTGTATCATAGCTTCACCTCCACATGGAAATTTGTGTGAAGTCTTCAATGGTCTTGGTGTTCACTTGATGTTGCATGTGCATGTATCACCTTCGCTAGTACTTCACATGCTTCATGTGTTCATCTGTTCATGAACAAGTCTCCTAGCATGTGCTCTTTCTTCATCTCATTTGTCATCATGTCATGTCTCATCCGTGTACCTATATCTTCAATCAATCATGATGAGGCGACATCAATTCGAGAAATCTCCTAGTCTACCATGATGCATCATCATTTGTTCTCGGGTGTAGGTGACTGGGAGAGAGGACAAGGCTTTGAGCATTATGTGATTTTTGAGGTCTAAAACAGGCCTCCAAAGAAAAATGTACAACCAAAATAAAATTTATAAGAACCAATAGGACTTAATATGATGATGTCAACCATGGGGGATGATTGACCATTTTTGAAGTAAAAATATTAAAATATAACAAAATAATAAAACTACTTTTTCAAATAGTATTTTCAACATATGTCCCTAAGTTTTTACTCAAATTTCAAGTGGGAGTGCTTTTTTGATCCAAAATTTTAATTCCTCATCGATGGAGTACCCATGTTGCATACTTTCGATGGAGCTTGCTACATGAAAAATGAAAAATACATGAAAAAATGTGATTGCAATAACATTTTTCATGTATTTCTAATTTTTCATGTAGCAGGCATCATCAAAAGTATGGAACATGGGTACCCCTTTGATGGGGAATAAAATTATGCATCCAACGAGTGTTTCTGCTTGAAATTAGAGTAAAGCCATAGGTAGATAAGCTGAAAATATTAGTTGAAAAAAAGTTTTTCTTTCTTTCCCTTCAAAATTTGATGATGTAATTTAATCTTATTTTATTTCATCCACTATTATTTTATAATTTCCTTAAGGGGCCATTTTAGACCTCAAAAATATGCTAATGAAAGTGCAGAGCACATTTTAGGTCGGGATGAGGGGCTCCAGGGAAGTGTCAAGGAAAATTTTGCAGAAGTCACCCAGAGGTTGGGATGAGCAGTCTGGGACAATAATGATATTCTACGGGATCTAGATCAACTGGGAGGTAGAACTGCACAATTTTTTCAAGGAGGTTGTGTGGGAAATAATGAGGATACTAGTAGTGAGAACTACACAAATTATTATGGGAGGTTGGGAGAAGGTTGTGGGAGCTTGCTGGCTAAAACCAGGCAAGACTGGGAAGTAGGCATGTAGGAAATGTCTGCGCAGCTTCCGGGCTGAGTAAGGTGTTGGGAAGCTAGTGAATAGTCCAAGAAAACTTCTCAATTTTTAGGAGGAGTAGCAGGTCGGCTAGTAGGGGGACTAACAGGCATAATTGTGCAATTTTAAGAGATAGTATAATGATAGGTAGTGGGTGCCTTTCCCAATCAACAAAGGTAGGCATGCTAATAGGTTCTACCTAATTTTTTGGAGGATTGAAGCCCAGAGTCACTGCCTAGAAAAGTTGTCCAGTTTACCAACGGGAGGCTAGATGCATTGGCATGTGGGTAGCATAGATTGAGATGGCTTATTGGGAAACTTTTGCATTTCTCTGGGTGATAGTCAGCCAGTTCAACTCTAGGATTGTGCAGTGCAAATTACCTAGGAGGCAGGCTCAAGCTTTGTACAATTCTGGGCAACAATACTTGGCCACAGAGGGCTAATACTACGCAATGTAGCTCAGCAGAGTTCTAACTGGTGGAGGGTTGTCTAGTCGACAGGTTTTTAGAAAAATGACTAAGTGTGTGAGTAAGTGGACTTGTGTATACATGACCTTGCAAACACACACTCAACACGACTTGACGGCAAGACACCTCGAACCAACAATACAACATATGTTTAGTGTGACTAGTCAAAGGGTGCGAGCGAAAAGTGCAATACTTGAGATGGATTGTTGAACAACAATGAAAACAATTGCGTGTCATTGCATACAACCTCGTGTGTGAGTGTGGAAAATGCTTACATAGCAAATACAACTTGTACACATGAAGAGAAGCCTTCAACATTGCCAGAACATGACTACAAGAATGACATTGTAACCAACATGATAAAAGATGTTTAGTGAGCGGTCAAGCAAAGATGGTGTCAAGACTCGACACAAGCTAATGAGATGAGCTCAAGTGTTTGCAAACATTAAGGAAAAAACTAAGGAAGGCTCTGAAATTGGATGTAGGCCAAAATTATGGATGGTGTTCGAGCCGCTACAACACTTGGTGACACACTAGTTGAATACCAGCTTCTCTATTTTGGTTTGTTCATAACACAGGGGTTTGGGCTATTAGGGATTATTGAATCACTGAGTGGGTTACTTCAATTTCCCCACTTACCCCATGATAAAACATTGTTCACCTTTTGCCAACTCAGTCAAACAAAACAACAAGTTTCAGGTTGATCACAGTTTTTCAAGAACAGGAAGGGTAGTTTGGCTCTCAAGTTTAAAATTTTGAGAGTATAAGTTTTAATCTTTGGTATTTCTCCATTGTTAGAAGGCCTGGGCAGTAGCCTAGTGGAGTCACACTAGAACAAACATATTGCTACACTGCCATCAAGCCTAGTCATTACCCCAATGGAGTTACATGCTTCACCTCTCTGCACAAGAAGCATTTCTCTTCTTTCACCTTTGTAGTTTAAAAGAGGATTGTGCATAGGAACTTATCTATTTTTGGGGTAGAGAAGGGATCTCAACGTATTGAGAGTAGAATAAGTTGTCCCTTAATAGAGGCATGTAAGACCTCTGATATAGGTTTTCTCATTTAGATTTTCCCCTTCTTTATTTCTATTAGTTAGATGAGCTTGAACACACAGAGCATAAGACTGCGTATAGGCATGGGGTTTTCCAGTGTGGACACACGTTCATGGTTGGGCCAGGGCATCCCTTATAGATGACTCATATTTTTGGTCAATATTTTACTGGCCGAAGGTTATGACCAAGCATAGAGGAGACGGATGCAAGACTAGCCAAGTGTTGCACTATCACAAGACTCCTTATATCTTAGCCACATACTCATTCAAAAGCCAGAACTCAGTAGAGGGAAACAGTTATTTACAAAACCCAAAATAGGATGATACTAAGAAAAAAAAACTAAACGGAACAAAAATAGTAAAGAAAATCGAAAAGTCAAGAAGTAGTAAATATACCATGTACAACACGTGGGGCATGGCCTTGGCTTACTGAAAGTTCTGTTTTAGATCTTGGCCACTGACAGGAATGTTTTCAACCCTCCCATCAAGCGATTGCAGATGGTATGTGTGAGGGAAAGGCTTCTCCTAAACAATATATAGATCAGTCTACAGGGACTGGAACTTCGTATGTTTTACATTGTCTTCATGGGATTTGTCCCATTTCAATACTAGGTCACCCATATCAAAGTTAGTTTTTCCCTACAGACTCATTGTTGAACCATCTTTTGATTCATTTCTGGTGGAGTGTGAATTTTTCTTTTCCTTTCATCCTTTCTCCCTATAAATTGTGAACTGTTTCCATCCTATGCTAAAATAGTACACAAGCCTTGCCTTGGGATTCTTGGGACAATTGGAGCACAAGAAAGTAGATGTCTGGTAGAAGGATGGCTTCTTTCCCATAAACCGGAAAGTATGGTGAAGTGTTCAAAGAGGGTTTGGGTGCTACGCAGTTAGCCCATAAAGCAGTCATCAAAGTGGAGTGCCAATTAAGTTGTTTAAAGTAAATGGTCTTATTGATAATGTGGATAAGGCTTTTATTTGTAGATTCTGCAAGATCATTCCCTATCGATAGTAGTTAGATGAGCATTTAAGAACGATGCCATATTGCAATGCAAAATCATAAAGCTTTAAAGATGAAAAGTAAGTTTCATTTTCAAACACAAGTGATACTGGAATGCCAAATCATGAGATGATGTTATGTTGGAGGAATATTATGACTTCCTAGTCATTCACTTGCTTAAGCAGAATGACCTCTATCCACCACGTGAAGTAATCTGTAGCTTTGAAGATGTAGTGGTGTTGTTTGGACAAATGTGGAAATATTTCCCCTATGATGTCCAGGCCCCATTGATGGAACGGTCTAGTCACTGCAAGAGGGTGCAATGGGGCTACTGACCTTCGTGTTCTGTCATCGCATCATTGAAAGACAAATCACCTATGGGTGTAAGCATGTGCATCCTCGAATAATGTGGGCCAGTATAAAGTGACTCACATAACTTTGTGCGTAGTGGTATTTCACGCGAAGTGACCCCCAACTGGTCTGTCATGCAGATCATTCAAGACTTTCTTTGAATCATGTGCCTCCAGGCGCGTGAGAAAAATTCCCTTACTGTGCTTTCTGTAAAGCACTCAATGCACCAACTGATAAGTTAAATCTTTGAGGTGAATTTCCCTCTTCTGTCTCATTGAGAAGTGAGAGGGCATGGTGCCATGCTCAAAGTACTGGCACACATATTCGTACCAAGTATTTCCACATGAAGTGGGTGGCACTCACTCTACATTGTACATATCAGTTTCTTTCTCCCAACCAATGAGCTCTTCTTCTTCCACCTGTGCATGGACTACTTCAACTGTGAGTCTGCAAAGACCATGACCCTTGACAGTATGAAGTGGCTTGATGTCAAGATCATACTCTTGCAAGCCTGTCATCCAATTTGCACATTTTTCACCTATCCCTTGTTGTACAACCAATGATCAGACTACTCGGTGTGGCACACATATTGTACAATGGTTCTTAAGAAAATAGGGTTTGGAGTGTTTCACCACCTTGTATACTATGTATGCTTGTTTCTCAATAGTGGCATAATTGATTTCAGGTCCCTACATGTTTGCGTTCATGAAGGAGATAGGATGTTCATCGTTCAACATATCCTTCTGAGTGAGTAATACAACAAGAAATTTGCCCAAGGCAAAAATATATAGCAAGGAATCATTGTTAAAATTTGGGTTGTAAAGTGTAGGCACATCTACTATAGCTTGCTTGATATGGGTGGATGCATTCTCTTCCTTCATACCCGAATTGTAGACTACATCCTTCTTGATCATGTCTTGCATAGATTTCACTATCTGTGCATAATTTGAGATGAACTTCTGGAGGAAGATGTTCTTTCCCAAGGAGGACTCCATGGCTTTCTTATTGGCTGCTTGAGGTATCTGTGTAATGGTTCAAACTCGTCAGGATCAACCTTGATCCCATTTTCTGGCAATAATGTGCCCAAGGAGGTTCCCCTCAGACATTCCAAATACGTTGTTTTTGGGATTCAACGAAATCCCGTATTTTCGGCATTACTTGAATATCTTCTTTAGATTTCCTGTGTGGTTTAACCATTTTCTGGAAGAGATAGTCACGTCTTCAAGGTATGCCACTACACTTTGTCTGATAAGTCCACAGAAGGTGATGTCCATGACCTACTGAAAGGTTGCACCTGCATTCGCAAGCCCAAATAGAATTCTTGTGTAAGAGAACATACCCCACTTGGTACGAAAGGTAGTTTTTAGTCTATTAGGTTCTGATTCTAGAACCTATTTATATCCTAATAAATCTTTGAGCAGCGAAAACAATCATGCCCTAGATATTGTCTATAAATATGCTCCATTGACAGCATGGGGTAGTTGTATTTGTTTGAGGCATGGTTCAAGTTTTGGAAATTAACGCATAAACGGGTCTCCCCAGCCCTATTACGTACAGGAAATAATTTAGAACCCATGTGGAATGACGAACACTGTAAATGATTCCTGCATCCAACGGCTTAGTTATCTCTTTCTATATGAGGGGTTCAAGTGACAAATGTACTTTTCTAAGCTTTTGCCGAAATGGATTGACCCCTTCTTTGATCGAAATCACATGTTGGATTATTTGTGTGTTGTATGTTTTTAGATCATCTTATGTCGACGTGAACACATCCTGATACTATTTAAACAATCGAACAAAGGCTTGCCACTATTGTTATGTGCAACATGCATCGATATTGATGAACATCAGATCTTGTTCTGTCCCCAAGTTAATATGTTCCTACATCATGGTGGAACTGTGGGTTTTGCTATTCCTCAGCCCTTGGAAACGATTTTGCAAGTCATAGAGATTTTTGAGAGATACCTTACCCTTAGGGATGACATTTCTTTTCTTTCAATCAGTTGTATCTTGGAGAGACTTCTCGTGCTCATATTCATTAATCATTGCATCCTTGAAGACATTAACATTGGCCATGAAGTGGAGTATCTATTGATCATCGTAAAAGATGAATAAATTACTTATGTTATCAAGGATAGAAGGATTATACAAAATTTCAATAGTAAACCTATCCCTAAGCAATGACATCCTAGCAGCTATGTTTATGAATGAATTGGTAGCTACATTACACATTCTTGGCACAACAATGATATTGAATGTTTGGAAGTTAGAGATTAGTCAGCATACCTCTTGCTAATAACTTTTGAGATGAGGTGAAAAATAGTGTATGGTGTTATGTACTTGTCGTACCATGATTTATGAATCACCTACCACTTTAAGCGCAACAACATGGAGGCTAATGGCTTTGTCCAAGCCCAATATGAGTGCTTCATATTCAACAGTGATGGGAGTGACATTGTGTTTCATGTATCTCTTGGATAACACCCAGATATTATTGTTTATTCCCTTGTATAGAAGCCGTAAGTGGGACCATTCTATGGAAAAGTACCCATTCAACTTGCTAGACCAGTCTTTGCTGAGTAGTAAGCCATATACTTCTGGTATGTCCACAATGACAATGTTGATGCACTGGTGAACTCAACCATCATGAGATAATCATATGATCACATCCCAAAGTTCACCAATGGATGGTACGCATGTTCTATCTAGTTGGATGATCTGCATAGGTGTCTTTCTCCATTTTGGATTGATCCACTTGCTAATGGAGAGTGGCATGACATTGGCTGATGCACCAAAATGAACCAAACAGTTGTGAAAATTGTAGTTAAAAAATTGAAATGAAAGCAGGAATGGAGAGAAAACAGAGTTTTCTTCTTCCATCCTTAGTGCATTGAGCACATTTGTGAGTGAATTGGGAAATGTTCTTTTTCCCTTGCTAGTAGAATTTGTGCTATCCGTGAATGTTTTCGCTATTGCGCATAGAAGAATATCCCACTGACCTTAGATCTTAGCTAACTCGAACAAAGAGATGTTTGCATGAGTTTTATTCATATCTTCCACAATATTATAGACAAGAGCGAATAAACTCACTGATATTTCTGGGGTTAGACTTGTGTTTATATTGTCTGATGGAGTGTTATGAGTTTTACTGCTCATGGACATACTCTTGTTTGCGGCTATCTTCTTGTGCTTACTTTGTGATTTCTACTCTTCGACAGTTGGTGGATCAACCTTCCTCAATAATTCAAGATTTTATTTCATCTCCCCAATCATACGGGGAGCTCCTTGACTTTTGAGATTGTATCAACCACTTTTCTTTAGAGGCTGCTTCTCTATGTTTGTCTTATGTGCTATTTACGAGAATTGATACATGTTGATCACCTGCCCAGTGATGGGTGCCTCATCAGATGTTGCATCTTCTTCATCATCTTTGTCCTCTCAATGACACTACGCATTGTTTACTGCGTTTGTTATATTGTTCCATACCGAGTTCACAACTCATTTCCATTCTGGACAAGTTCCTTCAAGGTGACGATCTTGATGGAATGAGAAAAACTCTGAGTTCATGCACAGTTTTATCTGGAACACTAAACTAAAGCTCTGCAAAATTTTAGCTCGGAAGTGATTGCTTCCTGATGACATGCTCCCCTTCTGTCATCTGGGAGGTCGGCTACTCGTAGATGTGTTAATCGTTCATTGCTTTAGCGCAAACACCTATGTTGTCAAGTTCTTGACAAGATGATTAAGGGTTTCAATGTCACTTGCTTCCTTGCCTTCACCCTTACTCGCCGCAGCCTAGGGCTTCCTACTCACATATTTGGATTCTTTTCCTCATTCATCATTCATGATAATTCCAATCATGCGCAAGTCTTTTTCCACAATGATCGCCTCTTCAAAGCTCTCAAGTAACATTGATTTTATAAATCATTTGATGAACTGCACAATACTAATTGGAAATGTAGATGTATAATAGTCAACAATCATGGAGTCATGAGGTTTTGTGTGTGCTACAAACTTGCCAGTATGTGTAAAAAACTCTGATTAAAATCTTTCACTTTCTCTTTCAACTCCATCTTCATATTGCTCAACTCTTTCAGAAACATGGAAGGGGTCTTCTCATTAACAAATTTTTCCAAGAACATTCCTTTGAACATATCCCAATTATGGATGGAATTGACAGGAAAGTTGTGATACCATACTGCTACTTGACCGTCAAAGGTACATGAAAACATTTTGCGTGCAATGTTGTTTTGTCGTACCTCGAATGTGTACAGTTGTAGGTAGAAGTTGTCCAAGTGGTCTTCTGCCTTCATTGTTCCATCAAGATCATAATTTGTCAACATAATCTATGAACACTTTGGCATCATGTGCAAAGCACCTAACAAAACTAGTGGTCCTTGAGTCATCCATTCCAATTTTTCTCTTCTTCTTCTTTGAACTCCTCCTCTTCTGCAGAGTATGATGGTTCTGGCTCTGAGTCTATTGGTTTGTCTCCAACTTTTCCTCCTCCATTGCTTTCCCCTGTGTCTCTTGTACTTGAGCCTAAGCCCAATATCACTAGGGTTTCCTCTTCTCCCTATCAAAAAACTAGAGGTTCGTCTCCATTCTCAATAGCTTCTGCCAGACCTTCGAGCATGACAAGAAATGCATCTTCCACTAATGGGACAACAACTCATGTGGGAGTGGTCTTTAGCTTCTTTGATGTGTATGGAAGATCTTGTATTCCTTGGATCAATCAAAATGCTTTCGCAAGTTGACAAGAGGAGATTGACAGAGCAGAGAAGATGATACGAAATTTCATGTTCGTGTCTGGGAGGTGAGGATTAACCAACTTCAGAGTTACGCATAGGTGAGAGGGAGTGTGAGTTGCTTCCTTGACCAGATGTTTGATGAGTGAGGGTGAGAGGAAATTCAACCATAAACAAATGGAAACTCTCCTTCTAGCACCAAAAATGTTGACAGTGCTGGACTTGCAAACATTAAGGGGATTTCCTCGATATGAACTCCCAACTAGACCTCACACTGTTTGTTGTAGGAATCTCTTCTAGTATGATGGCCTAATTGCCATTATCTTAAATATATGCCTTATTTCTTGCTTGTTATCACATGAGATTGATTTACTTAGTCTTCGAACGATGAGGTTCACGTGCCTAGTGAGTGCTTACTGTCGGTTGTGTCAAGGTTCTTTCACTGTAGAAGGAGAGGGTCAAGTCGAAAGGGAATAAGCCCAAATTTGTTAGAGACACACAACATAGTAGGACATGCATAGATTCTGATGGAGTAGTTCACATGGATGCAGCAATCAAAAACAAAAGGTCAACAGGTAGCACATACACCACCAAGTGGAATAGTCCACACGAGTGCGACGATCATTATAATGAGTTTATGAGAATGAATCTGTAATGCATCTAGCGAGATAGTCCACACTAGTGAGACAACATTAACAAATGATACAACACATTGCCAACAACATATGTACTAAAACAACTGAAATAGTTCAATTGTCCTAATACATGTTAAAGCAACATGCATTACAAGCATCCAAAGAATAGTCTTACAAACGAATACAATACATGTGTTAAAATGTGTCAGCAGGTTAACAAGCTTCTGAATTAAGCAAAAGTTCCAAGACATATTCGTACACTATTACATCAATAACTTTGATAGTGGGGCATTCGATCCACTGCTCACTCCTCAAAGAAAATACTATAGGCTCTCAAGGCTATGTTGGAGGAGCCAAGGTGAAATGTCCTTTTCATGTACAAATGAGGGGTATATATATAGCCAATGGTGAACTTGACCCTTGTGATTCTTTGAATTCCCTCATGACTGTTTAACTTACATGACTCTTTAATTAACATGACTATTCAACCTCATATGTGGCTCTCTTGGACTTCCACATTACATTACATTCATTACAACAATATACCCCACAGTAGTGATGTGGCTGTGAAGACTCGTGACATGACTCAACATGACAATGATATTATGATCACATTGATGGTGGTGTCCATGTCAAGTTGCAGCGCTACTGAGTAATGATTGTGCTCTTGGTGTATCATAGCTTCACCTCTACATGGGAAGGTGTGCAAAGTCTTTGATGGTCTTGGTGTTCGCTTGATGTTTCACATGTCCCCTTCGCTGGTACATGGCATGCTTCATGTGTTCATCCCTTCACGAATAAGTCTCCTAGCATGTGCTCCTTATTTATCCCATTCATTGTCATGCCATGTCTCATCCATGTATCTATACCTTCCATCACTCGTGACGAGATGACATCAAATACATAAATCTTCTAGTCTACCATGATGCATCATATTTTGTTCTTAGGTGCAGGTGACTGATAGACAGTACAAGGCTCTGAAACTGCACAGAGCACATTTCAAGCCGAGATGTGGGCCTCTAGGGCATTGTCAAGGAAAACTATGCAGAGGTCACTCAGAGGCTGGGATGAGCAATCTGGGACAGTAGTGACATTTTGTGGGATCTGGCTCGGCTGGGAGGTAGAAACACACAATTTTTTTAGAGAGGCAGTGCAGGCATCCATTAGGGGAATTTTGACGTCTAAAATGGGCTCCTAATAAAAATGTACAACCAAAATAAATTTTATAAGAGCCAATATGGTTCACGATAATGATGTCAACCATGTGGGATGATTCACCATTTTTGGAGTAAAAAAGTGAAAAGATTAAAAAATAATAAAATAATAAAACTATTTTTTTAGCTCGAACTTTCAACTTATCTCCCTAAGGTTTTACTCAAATTTTCATCAGGAGTACTCTTTAGATGCAAAATTGGATTCCTCATCAAAGGAGTGCCCATGTTGCATACTTTCAATAGACCTTACTACACAAAAAAATGACAAATACATGGAAAAATGTGATTGCAATTATGTTTTTCATGTATTTTTCACTTTTCCTATAGTATGGTCCTTCAAAAGTATGCAACATGGGTACTCCTTGGATGAGAAATGGAATTTTTCATCGAACGAGTGTTTCTGCTCGAAATTTGATTAAACCCATAGGGAGATAAGTTGGAAATATGAGTTGAAAAAATAGTTTTTCTTTCCTCCCTCTAAAATTTGATGATGTAATCTAATATTATTTTATTATTTCCACTATTATTTTATAATTTCCTTAGAGGCCCATTTTAGACCTCAAAAATCCCCTAATGAGGGAGGACACTCGTAGCAAAAACTACAGAGATTCTCAGGGGATATTTGGAGTGGGTTGCGAGAGCTTGCTAGCCAAAACTGCGCATGACTAGGAGGCAGGCATGTAAGACATATCGACGTAGTGGGCTTAGTAGGGTGTTAGGAAGATGGTGGGCAGTCCAAGAAAGCTGGGAAACTTTTAGGAGGATGAGTAGGTCAGTTGGCAAGGGGACTAACAGATAGAACTGCGCAATTTTTAGAGATAGTGTAGTGATAGGCGGCGGGTGTCTGTCCCTCATGTCTGGGAAATTTCATTAGTTAGGGGAGGTGAGAATCTTGACAACTTCTGTGTAATTTTTTGTAGGAGCGAAGCTCGGGGTCACTAGATGGTCAAACTCTCTAGTTGACTAACGGGAGGCTTGATAGATTGGCTTGTTGGTAGTGTAGATTACAATGGATTCGCTTGAGGCAGGATACTAGGAGGAAGCCTCAGGCTCTGTGCAATTTTGGGTAGAAGTACTTGGTTAGTGAAGGTTGAGATTGTGCAGTTCACCTTAGCAGAGGTCCTACTAGTGGAGGGTCATCTGGTCAACAAGTCTTCATAAAAATGACTAAGTGTGGAGTAAATGGACTTGTCTATACATGACCTTTCAAACACACACTCAACACGACTTGACAACAACACACCCTGAACCAACAATACAACATATTCTCAATATGAGTAAACAAAGGGTGTGAATGACAATTGCGACACTTGAGATAGATCGTTGAATGACCGTGAAAAGAATTGCACGAAATTGCATACACCTTCATCAGTGAGTGTGACAGATGCTCACATAGTGAATACAACTTGTACACATGAAGAGAGACCTTCAACATAGCCGATACACGACTACAAGCATAAAATTGTGACCAACATGCTAAAATATGTCCAGTGAATGATCAAGAAAGGAGGGTTTCAAGACTCGATACGAGCTCATTGGATGAGCTTGAGTGTTTATAAACATCATGGAAAAAAAACCAAGGAAGGCTCTGTAATTGGTTGCAGGCCAAAATTTTGGAGGTTGTTGCAGCCGCTATAATAGGTTCCAATACTAGGAATCTACATTAAATGACAAGGAACACATGCCTAGAATTTCTCAATCATTTGAGCTCCAGAATCTGTGCAATAATTTCAAAATATCTTCTTTATTTATTATTTAATATTTATCCCCCTATAGTAGGGAGCAAGCCCCTAAATTATTTGCTCCTCCAAATCTTCATAATCTGTCCAATATTCTCTCAATATTCCACATAAATAAATAATATTAGGCACAAATATGCAATTATCCATAAACCTTCCTAATTAACATATTAAAGTTAAAAATACATTATCTAATGCAAAAAGAGAAGCTTAATGTGCTAAACAATGTTCAAATGGGCCTTAATTTATGTGTAATTTAGAGGCCCATGAATTGCATCTATCCTATCTTGCAAGAAATTCAAATTGACATATAAACATAATAATATCCAACTATATTATTAAAAGTGAACTATTAATACACCATTCTCCATCAATATAACAAAATCGGTCCCCTTTTTTTTGTAAGATTTCCTTTTCAAATTTTGTTGGATGACATCCATATTTGTTCTCTTATCAAAACATGGCACATGGACTAGCTAAATAATTCATATGCAATCATTTATACTTTTCTAGGAAATAAAAAAAAATATATCATTTCACATATTAGATATACTTACAAAGGTAGAAACTAAGGCCTATAGAACTTTCTAGGCAATGTGATGAGTAGCCCTTTGTCCTGCAAGCCTCACCTTAGAGGCCTTGTCCTGAAACATATACTAATTGAATTTAACTATGGACACATAAAATAAAAAATAGTTTAAGAAAATTGATATAATCCCATGATAAAATTCAAATACCTAGATACTCTCCTCACTAGACTTCCTCCATTCATCCAACCTCTCATACGCTTTTACAATTTTTTCCATACTTTTAAACTGATATTGATTGGCCTTCTTTTGAGCCTTTCATCTTTGTTGTTTGATTTCACCTAGATATTTTGCAGTTCTAAGACATTTTTATTTTAAACTTTTTAATGGACCAACCCATGCCAAATTTAGTCTTCGTGTCATCAATTACTACGTTATGTAGGTGCAACAGTGATATGAATACCAATCATCAAATTAATACTTGATTTGTTGGTTTTTTGAAAGTGTTTGCATGTATTTAAAATCACCATGAAACAAATCTAAACTTAAATGACATGTGGAACTTGAAATTAAAATAGCAATAAATAAACATCAATAATAAAGCACACGAGAAAATAACACCAACAGGTTGATAACGAAGTTCGTTTATCTCGAAGCCTACATCTGTGGGCCCAATCTTAAGTAGGGCCTCTTTATTATTTAATGAAAGCCATCAAAGTACACAAATTTTACATCAAATTAACTCCTTAATGGTCTTGCTATGTTTGGCATGACCTCAAGATCTGAATGCAACGCAACTTTCAGCTCTCAAAAGGACCTCCTAGAACTCCCACAATGAACCTCTAATGTTTTGTTATGTCGCCTCTTCTCTCTGCACAATCATAATTGTGTTATTGAAATACGTACTTGTCCCTCCTCTGACACAATGGTCTTATTTTATAATGCTATGGAGGAGGTTGGTAGTTCCAACCACCTCACCATACTCTATTGGTTCATTAAATATATGAATCATTTGTTTCGATATGGTGTATGACCATATCCCACCTCCTACGTATTATATATAACAAACATTACCCCTCCATAAACATCACTCCAACGAATATACATTACAAAGCCCACATTATAATTAAAATATGGATTTTAATAAACCATATCATATGTTTCACTTCATGTGACATTATAAAAATATTGTTATTATGGTTCCACCACCATATTGTAACCGCTTTAATAATATGTGAATATATGAGTTAATACCATGCCACATTGGTTATAAATCAGTGGAGGTTATGGCACAACTGTTTAACTATTTGAATGGTGGATAGATATGGCAGAGGTTAGTTGGAGTGACGATTTATATGGAAAATCCGTAAACAATGGTCGGCGTCACGCTTTGTTTATGCCAAATAAAATTATAACTACCATAAATAAATGTGGCAGGGTTGTTGTTACAATAAACAACCTGTGGTATAATGGTTAGTGTCTATATTTGTTGCTGATAGGTCACGTGATCAAATCCCATAAGTACACTACTGGTCAATAATAATTTGACCCTTCATATAAGGCCATGTGTCGGTCCTTGATAGGGCCATGTGTTGTCTTGGGATTGGTCCACATACCACCAATTAGAAACTAACACTTATCTCACCTTGGATGCACCACATGTCAAATTTTCTTTGCTGTTGGAACCTTTGTCATGAAACACTGAAGTGATACCTTGCTTTTTGGAGCCATGAGCATTGACTTTGACCAACTTGACTTTTACTTTTTGACCTTCTTTAACCATACAACAACCTTTGTCATGAAACACTAAAGTGATACCTTGATTTTTGGAACCATGAGCATTGATTTTGACTAACTTGACTTTTACTTTTTGACTTTATCTGACCATAACTTTGACCTTGCATATGACTTTGAACAACTTGACATTGACTTTTTGACCTTCCTTAACCATAACTTTGACCTCGAAAAACATCTGCATATGGAGACAGAGTTTTCTTGTTCAAGTTCTGCTGGAACCATTCTCTCGATTTCTACATGATGGAGTGAGTTTCATTACAATCCAATGAATTTGATTTTTTGGCCTTTTTGGATCCCATTTGGATAACCCCTCCCCATTGAGACCTTTTGGGCCTACAAATCATTTTTTACATTGTTTTAAGGTGAAGACAATGTTTCTCCACCTACCCGATAACTTTGGTCCAACCTATTATGAATCAGTGTACATGTTACTCATCCACATAATCATCAGTACAACATAAAAACTACAAAGCACATTGTTCCATTTTCCATCCATATCTACATCCATGTTCGTTTTTATCAACCACATACTACTAAATGGAAATAAAGTGAATAAAAACATTGAACATCCTGACATAAATGAAATTGTACCCTATTGACTCTTCATAACTAGAACACAACTCAACTTGTCATGCATTGATACTTGTTGTACAATTTCCGGTTCCTTAACCATATATTTTATTATTTGTTTTACTTTTTTAATGCTTATGTGTCATTGATTGTACAAACATAGTTGTAATTACATAAGTTTATCTCTTTAATGTTCCACTATTTGAAAAGATTAGTTTTCCTTTATAGAATGAGAATGTACAATATATTCAATTCCCATTTTAAACAAGTGATATGGATTTTTCTCCCTGTAGAAGATTCCTTTCCGATCATATAAATTAGGGCTACCCAAGGCCATTCCACATGCATCTAATCATAATACATCACATGTTACCTTATCCGTAAATCGAGATGTAATTGCAAATTGTAAGACACATTGCTTAGTTACTCGCAACTTATGAATTTTACTCATCCAATTCAACGTATAAAGTTTATGATCCATTTTATTTTTTAATTTCAATTGCTTAACCACTTCCTTAGAAATTACATTAGCTTTAAATCCATTTTCTATCGAAGTGTTAATCTTAGTTTTCTTCATAACGACCCTTAAATGAAATAGCTTTCATCTCTTCTCATATCACAAGAACAATCTAAATAGATACCATAATTAGATTTACTTGTCAATCTCACTACTATGATTTGATCCTCTTCACCTAAATCTGACCAGAAATGCATTGGTCTTGTTGTTATCACAACTTTTTTCTTCCCTTTCTTTTCTTTAAAACACTTTGGTCACATTTCAGGGTGCAGTCGCCAAGAGTGCTCATCGTCATGTCCTTGTTTCTTACAGTGTTTGCAAGATAGTTTCTCTTCTTCTTTCATAACCAAATTTTCTTTCTTTTCCTTCTCCTTACCTTTGCCTTCTTTTCTTGAAGTTGATTCCATTGACACTCTAGATCCGTATTTTCTTACTTCAATATAAGTTTCTTGCACAAAATCCTTGTCCAAATTAGTTGGAATAAACATAAATACAATGTTACGAATGTACTCAAAAAAACCTCCTACATATTTCATATGTGTTCCCTATGTATGCAAAGGAATATTTAGCATTAAATCCTTCTTATGGAATTCATTTGTATATTCTTATGTCAATTGTGGTTTTCTTAATTTAAAACTTTTCCTTTCTATTAAGGTCTTCTCCTTATACCCCAATGGATAAAAAAATTCTAAGTGCAAAAACAAAATCATTCCATGATGGAAAGATATTACCAATTTATTGTGTTTTGGGTTGCAAGTTACTCTACCACCAGATCATTGTTGTTCCTTCCAGAAGAAGTGATTCCAATATAATCTTTACCTCGTCACCATCAATTTAATGCACACTACAATATACCTCCATTTGCGTAACCCAATTATCAAGATTTTCGACATTCATCTTGTCATTATACATGGGTAAATAAAACTTCACATCAAGTTTCAATAATGGTTTCCAAGAAGAAATAGGATATTTATGCTCACCATTAATTTCTTCATTTTTACCGAAATCAGATGGTCCTTCATCTTTATGACCTTCTTCTTCTTCACCTTTGGGCTTATTCTCTTCCTTCAACTTCTTGAACTCATGGTACATTTCTTCAACAATGGCTCACAAAGTCATAAATGTGTCTACAAATTTTGCATCTTATTCAAAAGGATGTTCTTCACCTCTATCTTCCTCAACCATCTCGTGTCCTCGAGTTTTTCTTCTTCTCGAGACAATTTATGGATCTCCTTGCATAAGTTCTCATTGACCATATCTTCACTTTCTCCTACTGATCATGCACACTTAAATCAAACTATCAATAATTGCTATGATACCACTTGATCTGAACCACGATCGTTTAATTGATACTTGCTTTGTTAGTTTTTTAACAGTGTTTGCATGTATTTAAAGTCACGATGAAACAAATCCCATCTTAAATGACATGTGAAAATTGAAAGGAAAATAACAACAAATGAACATCAATAAAAAATAACACAAGAGAAAATGACACCAGCAAGTTGATAATGAAGTTTGCCTTCTCCACACCTAGTATTCAATGGGCGGCCTCTTTATTAATTAAACAAAGCCATCAAAATACATAAATTTTACATCAAAGTAACTCTTGAATGATATTTTTGTGTTCTGCATGACCTTAGGATATGAGTGAAACTTTTGGCTCTCAAAAAGACATCCTAGAACTCCCACAATGAGCCTGCAAATTTTTCTTATGGTACCTCTTCTCTCTACATAATAATACTTCTGCTACACAAAAATTTCATGCACCTCATGTGGCGTGTTGCTAT
The DNA here is from genome assembly GCA_000404065.3 of Pinus taeda. Lineage (NCBI taxonomy): Eukaryota > Viridiplantae > Streptophyta > Pinopsida > Pinales > Pinaceae > Pinus > Pinus taeda. The sequence goes on from APFE030404285.1 coordinate 111,584, forward strand.
AACTTTTATAATGGTGTGGGGGAGGTATATGGTTCCAGCTATCTCCCCATACTCTCCTGGTTCACTAAATATGGAGATCATTTATTTTGATATGGTCTATAACCATATCCCACCTGCTACGTATCATATATAACAAACCTTATCCCTATATTAAAATCACTCCAACGAATATACATTAAAAATCCCATATTGTAATTAAAATGTGGTTGTTAATAAACCATATCATAAATGTTACAAGTCTATTTTGGCACATCACTCCCATCATTCAAATCAGTACTTGTAGGGCTCATCAAACCCTAACTCAGTTGCTACATGCACTAGACAAGTCATCACATTGAATGCCATCATTCTTGAAAGTTTCCTGGCCTGAGGACATCCTGAAATGACTCCTTGAGGGACCAGCACAACCTTGGTCAAGGGTAAGTGCACTACACAACACTTAGGCCCATTCAAGCTTGCTCTATGGAGCACCTAGGCCCACTTTGACATATGATGGGCGAGATTGAGAAAAATATTCATAGGGTTCTAGAAATATTATTTCATTCTAGATCATTCTAGAAGATTCCCACCTCTTATCCTCTCCTATGAACTCAAAATTGGATAGGGAATGAATCAAATAGCCTCCTATCCTCTCATCCCTTCCTCCATGGAAACTAACTCCCAAATTTGAAAGCCATTCAATGCCCAATTTATGACAAAACCACCTCCATTTCCCTATAAATTGAGCACTCATCATAGTGATTAGGGGCTGGAATTGGAGAATTTGTAAGGAGATAGTATTGGTGTGAGGTTTGAGATTGTAAGCAAGTATTGTTATGCTGCTAGAGTGTTGTGATTTTGGTGTGATGAAGGATGGAACTCAAGTTGGATGAGTGGCATGGGATTGGACTTCTTTGGCTGTAACTCTTCCTTCTACTTAATAAAGTTGTTTGCACCTTTTCCCATATTATTGTCTTTATGTATGATGATTATATGTGTAAATTCTTTCAATTCCATTTTCTTATAGTAGATAGATCTCTTACTTTGATTGGTTTTTGTCCTTTGTTTATGATTGCAGGTACTTATCGAGTGGATTCAGTTCGAGAAAGAGTGAAGGGAGTTATTCAATGGAGGAAAAGGGAAGCGAAAGATAACAAATAGGTCCCTTGTCTTATTATCTTCTATAGGAAAATGTTAAACTCTTTAAATCTATTGTTCTAGGTGTAGCTACCCACCTAGGGAAATTATGTTTATCTGTAGATGCAAAATTCCACATAGCAAATTAGTGACCATACTAGGGAACGATCATCATTCCAGGTAGTTTACCTTCATCCTAGTAAACCCTACTAGAATTTACTTGCCTCCATTAATTTTGTTTCAACCTTTTTGAAGCGTTTTTTGGTAAAAGATTGTGCTTGAAATTCCCTTGAATGGCCTCTTTGGCACCAGCGTAGGCTTGATCAGGACACAAAGTGCTACAGAGCACCCTTGGCTTAAGAACAATGCTCTGAAGTGCATTGTCTCCCATTTAGGGCTGCGCTGATTGTCCTTAGGTAAAAAATCTCACCTTTGGCTTGGTTTTTTCCAAATTTCCTTCTATTTTTGCTTGCTAAAAGATCAATGATTGTTGTGTCTTTGAAATTAATTTTTATTTCTCTTCCTAACCCTACTTTGGCCTTGATCTTTTAGTGTTTCTTAAATTATTACTTACCATTATCAATTCATTGTCAAAGTTAGATTATAGTTGATTAATCTTTGTTGAAAAGAAAGTGTTGTAAAAGTCTTCATTTCTTTCGAAAAGGAACTATTGTAAAGTATTCATTCTTGTAAAAAGATTGCTTTATTGTATGTGCATTAGTTTCCTTTTGTTCATCTCAACATTAAGGGAACCAAAAAGAAAAACTTGCATTGTGCATTGAAATTTTTTGTGTGTGCTTATAAGAATAGTTTAGGGAAATTGCATTAGATGTGCTCTTTGTTCTTTGATTAAAAGAATCTGATTCCTCTATCCTTATCAGATAAGGTTTTCATTATTCAAATTAAATGAAAATAATGCTTATCATATTAATTTCATTCTAATAATTTCAAAGACATCACGTGGTGAACCTCGAAAGGCAAATTCTTAATCAAGATCAACTTAAAATTAATCTCAAATAACCTAATGGAGCATTGTCACCTAACGGAAAATATTTAGAGGTTCTAGGCTAGAGACATGTTCCAGCGTCGTAAAACATAGCAGTTGTCACTAACTTGTCTATGACACATTCCGAATGTGTTACCTCATTCCACGTACGTGAGTATATCATTGCTCATCCACATACCTTCAGGTATATAGCGCGGTGTTACAGTACATAAAGTATAAAGGAATTCTCTCGCTGTGTGGTTTCACATTAGAAAATGCTAACAGGGAATGGGCCTCCATGTACTTTTGGGTATATATGGGAGGACTAGATTAGGTTGCTATCTATCCTTAGGTAACCGAGTCAGCTTCCTTGTACACTGTGATACACTAAACACAACATTTGGGGAGATTGCCTACCCATACTTCTCAGTTCGCCCGGAGGCATTCTGCAATTCATAGTTTCTTGGTAATCCTTTTGCCTAGCTTATCCCTTTTTATTTATTTCTTTTTATAATAAAATCAATCATAAATCATGGGGGAACATCAACCCTTACCCCATCATTCATGGAGGACAGCGAGTAAACCACCTTTACCGCCTGAAGCTACACCTATCCAATCAAAGCGGTCTCGTTTGACTGAATTTAGTACATCCCAAACTTCTCGTTCTTCATTTGAATTACCAAAAACACCTATAGCAGTAAGTACTCTGACTCTAGTTACTCCTACAACTGTTGGTACATCTGTTACTGAAGTGGAATATCCAAAATTACCTGAGGACACTAGAATTGAATCTAGTGAAATGGTAACCCAATTTGTCCAACAAGAAGTTGATTCTCAACCCAAAGTTGTTCAACAAGAAATTACTTCTCAACCTAAATCTGTTCAACTAGAAGTTGATCCCGAACCTATCATTGCTCAATCAGAAGTTACTTCTGAACCAGAAGTTGTTCAAGAAGCCCAACCTGATCATGTTGTTCTTTTACCAAAACACTTGGATCTTGAATTTGTAAAATTAGAAGTTGTTACCATACCAGAAGAAGATCGACCAGTACATCCTCAAACATTCATAATTGTCGATACTTCCCCTTTACCTCAAGAACAAATATTAGAAATCTATTACAGACCTGATGGTGAAATCCTTCTTCCTAGATTGATTTCGATAGAAGAGAAACACAAAACTCCATTCCATTTTGGAACTAGACATTACCATTATCCTCATACTCCTCATTTTACTACTTCTTTTGATATTGATTACTTTCAGACACCTGTTTATTCGTTAGGAAATTTATTTGGACATTTGACTATGGCAGAGTCAACGTCCCAAACTGTGCCATCTATTATAGCCATGGCAGCATCTTCTGTCGCAACATTTTTGATGTTTACTATGACACCTAAGTCACATTTGTATGGTGTTCTGTCCATCCCATTAGGTTACCAATATTTATCTGGAACCCACTCAGGTGTTGCTTCTAGCCCTTGGTCTTCACCTATGTCCTCTACAGGAATTTTATCTCATTCTTCATTAACAAATACGGAGCAGCTAGACCCATGAAGTCAATATCAAGTTTTTCAATTGGTTACCATCCTATGTATCCACTTTACACTGCACTATGCCTATATGGAGAACAATATGCACAATCTCCTTATCCTCCATTTTCTGGGGGGAAGCCATATGTTGGTATGTGCTACACAAAAATTTTCTCCATGACTTTTTGTAATCTGTGTGAGTCTATCATCACTCATACTTACCTCCTTTGCAAGTCTTAAACCTCAGTTCTTCATATCAAGCCTTGAAAATGAGAGAAAGTCCTTAAAAATATCTAAAACTCTGCTTTCACACTTTCTCTTAGCATTACCTGCGGTACTGCACCCATTGGTCATGTCCCCTACACACCTAACTGCTCTGTATCTTCATTTATGGGTGAAAACCCTTATAAAAGTTAAAAATGTGCAAGTTTATTCTTAAAAACTCACCTTGAGTCAATTATGGAAGCTTCTAGAGGGAATCTTGCGCTAGCAAGTTCACTCGTTGAGGGTTCATGCATCCCATTCCTTAAGGAGATAACCCCTTGATTAGAGGAGCTTATCCCCTTGAAGGAGGAACTTTATCCCTTCAATGGTGGACCTGTAACCTCCTTCTCTTACACTATAAAATGAAGCTTTGGGCTCGTTCCTTGGGAGGTTGAAAGCTGAATATTTTTGAGGGTATATGCTGCTGGAGCTTAGTCTTCCTAATTGAGCTTTTGAGAGGAAAGATCAAATACCTTTTGGTAACATTTGGGAGGGAGTGAGGCTTGTCAAAGTAGAGGAGATTCCTGCTTGGACCCTGGGAAGAGCTTGTACATCATCAAGCCACCAAGGTTGTAAATTTCTTCTTTCTCAAAGTTAATACAATCAAGTTTATTTTTCTCAATAGCTATGTTTAATGGTTTATTTCATAGACTCCTTGATCACTATGATGAACATGATTTATTATATTAGCTATGCAGGTGTTCTTTGATGTGTGCTTCTTTGTGTTTGCAGGTTATTAAAAGGAAACTCTTTGAAGCTGTTGGAGCAAGGTTGCCACAAACTAGCATTGGACTTAAGGTAGGGTCTAAAACACCTCTTAGTTTTTATTAATGAATCGAAATATGTTTCGAGAAAAGTAGATTTTCTTGTCCTGCTTGTTGCTAGATATGAATTGATACTAGGGAGATCGGTCTTGTCCATAAGAATGATTTACCCGCTTAAGAGTACGCCGCCGTCTTTAGGTCAGTGTGGAATGACTGTTTGTTAGTGGCAGCCAACAATGCACATTCAACCTAGGCTTGTGTATCCATCACAACCTATGCAATCTGTCTCATCCATTCCAACTATGCCTATTGTTACAGCTTTACCATAGTCTCAAGCTTAGATTGTTTTATGTCAACTTGTGCAAGATGGTCCTTCAACCTCAGACCCCCAAGTTTCAAGTTTACAGATTCAACGTTCTCTGGTATTTTTACAACGACCACTTGTGCCTAGAGTCCAACAGCCTTAGGTGAGTTTACCTTTTAATGGAATGACTCAAATTTACACTATTTCAGTGTATTCACAACCTGGTCAAGCTTACATTGGTGGGTAACAACCATTGTACCAACAACAACAATAGTTGCTCCAACAGCCTCGGAAACCCTAATATCAACAACAATAATTCCAACAATAACAACCTCGTCCTGGACTTGGTCAGCAAGCCCATTTTGGGTTTGGTCAACGAAAATTTTACCCAAGTCCTGGTCAACAACCCTATGTTGGGTTTGGAAAACAACAAATGTATCCTGGTTCTCAACAACTGAATTATACCATATTTTCTCAACAAACTCACCCCTATCAAGGTTACCAATAGCAGAAACCTTATGCTAGTATGCAAAGGCCTATTGCCCATGAAATCCCATCTTACCCTGGTTATGCTTAACCTGACCTCAATAGACAATTTCCCTTTGTTGCAACACTTGAGTTACCATATCTAACTTGGCTTACCAATGATCCAATTCTTTATGCACTTTTGTGGCCAGTGATTCCTCATAAATTACCTTATGATATTCCAAAATTCAATGGAAACCATGGAGAAGACCTATCCAACCATGTCATGACTTCTCATTTATGGTGTTCATCAAACTCCCTAAATGATGATTCATTTAGACCACATATTTTTCATAGAACGCTTATTGGTTTGGCTGCGAAGTGGTACATTCAGTTACCACAAGATTATTTTGATAACTTTACATATTTTGCTACCACATTTTTAACCGACTTCTAGTTACCCATATGATATGAAACTAGAATGAAATAATTGACCAAATTTAAACAGACTACTGCTACTCATATCTTTGATCATATTCATGAGTGGCATCATCATTGTCGGATGGTCAAAAATTTTGTTCCTGGTCTTCTTTTAGTTGAGTGGTTTATAAAATCTTTGTTTCCGTCTATCACCGAGGATGTGGCAAAAGGTGGAGTTGTCACAGAAGAACAAGTAATTTCTTGTGCCCAATATCTAGCCTTGATTTATACACAGTCTGACATGCTCTATGACAAGATCCCGAATGCACCCAGACTAGCTTTCACTGTTCCTCCACCACCATCGAGTAAGGATTCTCATGTCGGTGATAGTGTGATTAGTTTTCCAAGCACACAAACTGCAAGTAGACCATCTAGTCAAACACTTGGCATTTCCAATAAAACTTTAAATGCATCTAATAACACTCTTGCTTCTGAAATTAATGTCGTGTCATTTGAAAAGGGCATGAATGAAAACCAACTATGAAGCAAGAAGAAGGGGAAAAACAAGAAGAAACAAAATAATCCCCCGCAAGAGAAATCATTTGATTCCTATCCTTCGGTTAGGAAACCTGGTTACCCATGATTAATCTGTAACAATGATCACTTTACATGAGATTTTCATCACCTCTTTGAAGTCTCAAAGCTTCTTAAGACTTCTAGTACATCCACAGTGTTGACTGATCCTTTTCCAAACATGGAGAAACATATGGTTGCTACAGACTATGCTTCCACTTCCCAACTGCTTATGGTATCTACCTTTAAGCCTAAAATTGAAGTTTTGGTGTCAACACGAAGTAAAGATTATGGAAATCAACCGTAATCATCAAACAATCAGGCCACTGATCAACCTAATCCTTCGACTTTGAGTTCATCTAATCCTATTCCACCGCCTATTGCACCAGAATTAACAATAAAAATGCCTAAGGGAGTTGTACATAAATCAAAATTTAACCCTCGAGCTCAAGCAGCATAGAACTATGACATAGTAGAAGATTTGGCTCAGTCACCTACTATGTCGATTCTTGAGGTGGTTAAAAATTGTCCCTCCTAGAAGCAGGCTTTTTTGTGAGAAATTGGTGGAATCGATCCAACAGATCCCAATCTTGTGGTTTTCAACCATGTGGGTTATACACCACAATTACCAGCACAATTAGCATTCCTGATTCAAGTAAATGCCTTGAATAAACGTATTCACTGAACCATTATTGACAAGGGTGCATCTACTTGTATTATGTCAATGAATTTTTGGGAAACAGTTGGCTCACCTCCTTTTTCACATTCACCAACAACATTAAAATCTTTTGATAGTCGTACATATATGCCTTGTGGAATCTTTAGTAATCTGCAAATTGAACTAGAGGGAAAAACAATAATTGTTGAAGTTGAGGTTGTTGACATACCCCTTGACTACAACATATTTCTAGGAAGACCATGAGTATATGCTATGGCTACTGTGGTTTCAACATACTTTCGTATGATCACATTCCCTCATAAAGGTGGAATCATAATTATCGATCAATTCTCCTTCCTTGCCTCTAGTTCACAGGCTACTAGAATAATTCCATTAGTTCATAGACCCCCGCTATCTCTTCAAAACATTTGTGTAGGTCTCTTCAAGGATTCTTCCCTAATAGGTACTTTTTCATTACTGTCACTGTAGAACATGGCAAAAGTTGCAAAATTTGAGACTAGCAACATGGTATTTTCCAGTTCATCTGATTTAAGGAAGATAACCAATAGTATTAAAGTTAATAGTAGTAATGAAATCATTCCACTAAGCCCCATTGAGCTTGCATAGAAATCAATCTTTCTGGCTTGCACGGGGAATCCAAATCCATCTTCGCTAATTGTATGGTAGATTGTTCATTAGAATATGGTACGTCTTCTAATCCTTTTTCACATATATTTTCTACTAATGAAGGAAGAAGAACCATGGGAAGTTTATCATCATCGTTCCCATCTTCTAGACCACATAGAAGATTTTTCAAATGGAATCAATCACCCTTTAGTTATTGATTTTCCTTCAAATTTTGTTTTTATAGATATAGTAGATTCTGAGTGAAACTTGTCAAATATCGAAGAAACTATTTCTATCAATATTTCAACCAAACCAAAAGTTGTAGAAAATATTCATGTTGGGAAATATTGTTCTCCATCGGAACTTGATATTTACCATGCTCTCTTTCGTGAATTCTAAGATATATTTGCATGGTCATATGAGGAGATGAGAGGTATTGACTCTAGTATAATTGAACGTGAAATTAAAATGTATCGTGATGTCAAACCATTGTGAGAGCGCCTCCATCGTATTCGTCCAAAGAAGGTTGCTGCCATTAAAACAAAACTTAATTTTTTTTTGCATGCTGGTTTCATACACCCTGTTCCTCTTACTGATTGGGTTTCCAATATTGTTCCTGTCATGAAGAAACAAGGGACAATAGGAGTGTGTGTTGATTATAGGGATGTTAATCAAGCTTTTCCAAAAGACAATTATCCTACTCCCTTTATCGACCAGATTATTGATGAATGTGCTAGATGTGACATATTTTCATTTATGGATGGCTTTTCCAGCTATAATCAGATCAATATCCACCTTGAGGACCAATCTAAAACTTCTTTTATTTGTCCATGGGGAACATTTACTTATAGGAAAATCCCTTTTCCTTTGAAGAACATAGGGGCCACTTTTCAGAGGGCAATTAATTAAGCCTTCCATGAGGTCAAGCACATTGTTCAACCATACCTTAATGATTTACCTACTCATTCACAAAAGAGGATTGATCAACCATAGCATTTGACAGCTATATTCTTACGGTGGCAACACTACAAAATATGACTCAATCCACACAAATGTGTGTTTTGTGTTGGTTTTGGTTGTTTTCTTGCTTTCATACTGTCCAAGGAAGGAATTCGACTTGACCCTCTTAAGTTTCAACCAATTATTGACTTTCCTCCACCTTCCAATCGACTACAGTTATAGAGACTCCAAGGGAAGACTAACTTTCTAAGGAGGGTCATTCCCAATTATGCTGAAATGGATAAAGTATTTATTCATCTTTTGAAAAAGGGGATATCCTTCCATTGGGATCAAGTTGTGCAAGATTCCTTTGATGCTCTTAAAGGTACCTTGATTAGAGCATTATTAACATATTCCTCGAATTACCAAAACGACTACTTCCTGCATCTCGTTGCTGTAGATACAACCATTACAATGGTTTTAGTCCAAGAGGAAGATGGGATTGAACATCCAATATATTATTTAAGTCACAATGTCAATGATATAAAAGTTAAGTACTCTTATGTTGAAAAGCTATCTTTGGCTGTTGTTCAAGCTGTACAAATATTTTTCCATTATATCCTGCTTTGAAAGACCATTGTCTTTTCAGATAGTAACCCTATGACATATATTTTGTCACGTCAATTGCTGGGGGGAAAATACCGAAAATGGATCGTCATTCTGCAGGATTTTGATTTGGAATTCATCAAATCCAAATCAAAGAAATCTCTAGCTTTCACTGAGCTTCTTTGCGACCTTCCCTCGAAAACCATTGATTCAACATTAGAACCATCAATTTTAGATGAGCCTATGTTCCTGATTTTTTCATCTGACCCATCGTATGGGGATATACTAATTTATCTCCATACCGAAACTTTCTGGCCTGAAACCTCTCGCTCACAATAGCGACGTATCCGATAACAAGCCAAAGATTATATGATCATTGGCAACACTCTTTATTGTTGTGGTAGCGATACAATTTTACAGAGGCGCCTCACACATAAGGAAGCGAAGAAAGTTTTCAATAATTTCCATTCAGGTGCTTGTGGTGGACACTTATCTAGTTATGCTACCACATAGAGGATTCTCCATGCTAGATACTTCTGGCCTACCATATTCAAAGATTGTATTATTTCCGTCAGAGGCTATCATGCATGCTAGATCTATGATTGTAAAGCTAGGTTACCACCTGCACCATTGCATCTTGTCGTCGTTGTTGGACCATTCACCAAATGGGGCATTCAATTCATGACACATGACCCTCACTTAGTCGGGGGGCATGGGTATATTACAGTCACCATTGACTATTTCAAAAAATGGGCCAAGGCAATGCCTACGTTGAACAACAGTGGTGAGACGACTGCAAATTTCTCTTTCAACCACGTGGTTGCTTGGTTTGGTGTACCACAAGCTATAGTTATAGATCATGGGTCATATTTTGCAATCACATGATGACTTAGTTAACTGCCAAGTTAGGACTTTCACATGGTAGTTCTACCCCGTATTATTAGCAAGCTAATGGATAAGTTGAGGTCATCAACAATGTCCTTAAGCAAATGCTTCAAAGAATGATAGGGGTTCATAAACGAAACTAGAATTTAGTCATGTACTATGCTTTATGGGCATACCAAACCTCGGTAGGGAATGCAACTGGATTCAGACCCTTTCAATTGGTGTATGGTCTAGAGGCAATATTGCTAATACAATGTGAAATTTCATCTCTTAAACTCACAAATGACCTGTTATCTGACACTTTTGATGAAGAAGCGCGTTTCTTAGAACTCATCCATCTAGATAAAACCCATCCTAAAGCTGTATCATCTAACAAAGAACATAAGAAATGAATCAAGGCACAATACAACCGAAATCTCAAGCCTCACATTTTCTCAAAAGGAGACCTAGTTTTTCTTCATGATTAGGAAGTTGATAAACTAGGAGTAGGAAAACTTGAACCCCTATGGATGGGTCCTTACATTGTCAAATGTGTTTTGGCAAAAGGTGCCTATGAGTTGGTGGATTATGATGGAATTCCATTGTCGTAGCCTCGAAATGGGATAAATCTTAAACGTTACTATGCTTAATTGAGTGTAGTAAAATCACTGTATATATGCTTTAATTGCATGTGTGTGTGTCAATGTATCTTATAGAGTTTTTTATGTGGTTAGTAATCCGCTTTGCATTTGTTGCAGATGTTAGAATCTTTGGAACCATTTGTTGGTTACGTCGATGGTGCTAGTCGTAGTACACAGAACCTATCTTCTGCAGCATGGGCCATTTTCACTCCAAGTGGAGAGTTAGTGAGTTTTCAAGGGATCTGTATTGGTCGTTCTACAAACAATATCATTGAGTATAGTGCATTGATCAAACTTCTCTCTGATGCCCTGTCACTTGGCATTCACCAAATCATCATTAGGCTAGACCCACAAGTTGTTGTACTACAACCTACAAGTCTTTATACCATCCGAAACCCAACTATTCTTTGTATGTTCCTTAGAGTTCATATTTTGGAAAGACATTTTGAGTACATTCAATATCAACATATTTCCAGAAACTTTAACACATTAACCGGTTCATTAGCGAACTATGTGTTAAATAGACATTAGCGACACATCATTAGTTGAATAGGTTTGTGCATAACCATATATAAAATCTTTGAAAGTAAAATTAGATAGATGTTTTCAAGTTTTTACAAATTGTTGTCCAAGACATGTTTTGTCATCTCACCTAAAAGCTCAAAATGCATACCAAAATCATCCTACGTAGACCTAGTGATGCTCATGAAAACACATCACAGCCTGAGCAATCATGCGCAATAGCATCATCCAACGGCTAGGAACACCAAAAGTATGGCATTGTAGCCTCATAGGTAACTCCCCAATCCAGATATCCAGAATACTGAGGGTTAACCCATCTACATGATCCTAAACTCTGCCAGTGTCTCGGTCAAATCCAAATCATAGAGAAATGCTCTCCCAATATTTCTCTATGTTGGTTCACCTGCCTCCTGTTGATGTCCCATAGGTCAAATAGTACCAACATCTCTATTCATGAGAACAATTTTATATTATTTTTGGAAACATAAAATACACAAAAACATGTAAAAACTTAAAAATAAAAACATTGGGTCAAAAACAGTTTACCTATAGCACCCCATTGAGTGCCCACTCATAAACTCAACTCTTGATCTCCATGAAAATCCATGCTTGTGTATGGATGCTCCTCGATGACAATGTGTTGTCGATCAAGCCAAATGAAGAATGCAGTAGCAAATGTGATTGATGACTGACCAGCATGTCTAGCCATCAACTCGACCCACCTCTGCATCTGTGGATCTCTAGGACAAGCTACACCCAGTGTTACATGCTAAGGTTGCATTAATGGATTTCTCTCTAAGGTAAAAGTGATTAAGAGTGATCCATAGCTAAAATTCTTTATCTTACCGCTCTTTATCTTTGTCAGTTGCTCTTTCATTAAAGAAAGTACGACCTCACACCAGTTGAATAAAGTTGGCTCAAGACACTCAACCGCATCCTACATGTATGATCTGATCACCAGATGAAGTGTCACATTGCTTGCCAAATTTGCTACAGTGAAAATGATTGTTCTCAAAGGAAAATCACGTACATCCCTGATGTTTATTTTTCCATCCTTTCTAGGCTATGTACCTAGTTGAAAAAACTTTGAAAAGCCTGATCCATTGGATCCCATGCATAAACTAAGAACTGCGATAGTTCTAATTGTTGCCTCATCCTGGACAACCTGAAGTATTTAAGCAACCCACAATTTCTGAGGGCCTCAACATTACCCAGATCATTTAGGGCAACCATAGCTTGTTCTTCATGCTCTTTTTCTGACCGATTAATAGACATTTTGATCTGATGAAAGCTTGAAATTAAAACATAAGCTTAGTTGGGATCTTTTTCATGCAAAAAACTAGAGAAATTTTGGGCCAAATAGGTGAAACAAATTTTTGAAACTCGCCCAGTGCAGCCTAGACAAGGAGATAGTGCGCCGCAGAGTAGGTACCCTTCTATTTGGGTGCTTTATAGTGCAATTTGTTATCACCTAAATCCGCCTTAGCCTGAGAGAAGGCAAAATTCAGGGTAACCACAAACCACGCTCAGTCTGGTAGCTAGCCCTACCAGAACAGGAGAGGGCTCTCTCTGAGTCACGCTTAGTGAATAGATAAATGAAATGGCCTGAGATGACTTACTGTGAACTATTTATCTTAGGCTAGTAAGTGAATACGGATACAAGAAATGATTTTTATGAATGATTGTGTTTCCGGGATGGTATGGGACCAATGGACCTTAATGAATAGAGAACTTAATACAAAGGCACAGATTACTTCATGAGGCAAGATAGGCAGAAATCCTAGCAATTTAGTTTAAGATAGTGCAGAATGGAGAGATTGGTTAAGATGGTGAAAAGGGCATGGACAACATGAATCCTTTTGAACAAAAGAATGAACACTGAACATGAAATTTTCCCACAGGCAGAGCAATAAAATTGAATTCTACCTTAACTAACTTAGAAAAGTTCACTGGAAATGAATATGAAATGAACCATGAAACATAAAAATATGCATATGAAACATAAGAGACACATTTTCTACACTCACAACCACATGAAACAGAGCCATTGCCTTCCATTAATCCTCTGCAAAAAATATACAATGCAGAAACATAGTTTCTTTCCCACAGTCTCCCAGAAGTTACAAGACAACCAACTCTTTGCAAATGGTTTGCATACAATATATAGAATGTGCCATGAAGAGATAGAATGCCCAAGGGTTGGGGAGTTACTCGAATCATTACAAAATGAAGGTGGAGAGCCGAATATCAGCTACAGGAGCAGCGCCACAAACATGACAAATGGCTTGGGTGACCCTTTGCCTTCTTTTGCCACTTGGATAAATTTCCATCTGGAGTGAAAATAATTTTAAAACCACCTTAGGTGCCAAAAAAATGAAGTGTAGATGAGGGGGACCACTTACAAAAAGTCGGGAAGAGAAATTTCACGAAACAGAGGCATTTTGGTCCTTTTTTCTATATGCGTCACATCCTTTTCTGTATGTGTCGTGCCACTTTAAGGCCAGTTTTGGGGCACTTGCAGAGTCCAAAATGTACCCAAGTGTGCTTGTTGGAAATCCTGTCCTATATACTTTCCGACCCAAGCGGAATTTTTGAATTTGGAGCTCGTTTGCCCCTCCAAATATTCATTCTTCCAAGATTTCTTCCTGTGTGTCAAAATAGGGGCAATGAGGCCATTTTTTGGGTGTTTTTGACCTCCTAGAGACTCAAATCATGCCCACATTTCTTGCCCAAGTGCCAGTAGTCGTGATTTTGCATGTTGAATCCAAAAATGCAAGCCATTTCACATTTGGAGCTCCCAATCCTACGCTCCCATTTGTGCCAAAAAAATTTCATGTGACCAAAATTGTCCCAAATTTCTTGAAATTTGGGCTGAAGGTTCTCTAAGAGGCACTATGTTGGGCCACAAAATCTTCTACCAAGATAGTCATTCTTGCTCTTTTGCCTGTTTTGTTGCTCTGCTCAGTTTGGCCTTCAAGCTCCTTATTCGGGCCTTTGCGCTCATGTTCTGTGCCCTATAATGACAAGCCATCCTCAATATGGTTTTGTCCCTATTGGCCTTCTCCAACAGTCTCTCATGTAGATTGACCCGCTCTAACCAAGCCTCACAGTCGTTGTTGATCTCTTGCTCCAAGGTAGTGAGCTCGATCCTCCTCTGTTGGGAAGCTTGTCGATTCTTACGGATGCTTTGCAGCTCCATGATTGCCTGTTGGTCCTCAAGCTATTTTTTCCTCTGCTCTAGACACTTAATGATCCATCTGGCCCTCTCCACATTGAGTATCAAGTCTTGGATCTCTGAGTCCTGCTCTTGAATGATCATCCTAAGTTTGGCATTTTCTGCCTTTGCCTCATCATCCTGAATGAGGATGACATCGGTCTCCTACACACCTGATGGCCCCTCATCATGCACGAGCTTCTTTCCCTTGTCCAGTACCTGTTTCACTGATGCTAGAAGCGAGGTCCCTTCCACCCTGGGTGGAGATAACACTCGCTTTTCTGCAGCAAACAAGTGCCTACTGCCTCTTTGATATGTAACGAAAACTGGCATGGTAGTGGTCTCATGGTGCTCATGCTGATGAGAAGGACCACCCAACTCCTGCTATGGCTGTGATAGTACTTGTGATGTGCTGAAGAAGTCATGGGATATGAATTCCTCCCAAGCAATGCCCTACAATCCCAACTGATGATCTACCGAAATCCGGATAAGAGCAAAGTGAAACACACTGTTAAGCTGCTGCTGAGAGGTCTTATGCAGCATGAAGGTGTTCATCCTCTCTATGTTCCTGCATATGAAAAATGGGAGGTTCATTATCCTCATCTAGGTGAAGTGCATGAGCAACCGGATGTGATAGGCATACAATCAAGAGAACCTCCCCTCACAGCTGAAGTATTTCATGATCAATCTCATGAGTGGAGCATACTCATCTTTCAAGTATCTGAAGGGAAAGACTCTTGTGAGCTCATTTAAGAATCTGGCCTTGATGTAAGGCTCATAGTGTTGCCTATCCACCTTTATCTTCTTATGCCAATGTTCTCCAACATTTGGTATACCTTTTACCATTGATATAGCTTCGGGTGTCAATGTGAAAGTGACCCCAGCTAAGATAGACTGACCTCCATGTAGATGAAGCACAAATAAACTAGCCAACTCATGATGAACTCTAACATTTGCCACCCTTTGACAAAATTCAAAACATGATAGGTGTTGGAAGCATGACATGCAAGAGGGCATGCTTGTAACTCGGTGAGGGTAGTGGGTTCATCCCTCACATGTTTGCCACTCTTATGGTGTCTCTGGGAGCCTGCTCTTCTGAGGATGAGTCACTTGGTGTCTCCATCTCATACTCAGATGAATGTTGTGATGTCATCACTATAATGTGGACTGTGATTAGGCTACCCTTTTGATGATGGTGTGAGGCTGGGTGCCTTTGTAATATCTGTTACCAAGGGGAACAATTAAATAGGGAGTGTTAGGAAGGGAGTGATGTAATGGGAATAGGGGTTATAGGGAGAAATTTATTAGGGATGTGGGAGGAGTTTGGGATTTTTGAGAGGGTAGGGTTTGGGGTGTCATGTTGGCCAAATATTGGAGAGGTAGGGGAGAGGGTTTGGTAGTAGTTTAGGGCAGGGATTTTAGGAAAAATGATAAACGGAGGATGGGAAAAATGATAGGTGAGGGGAAAAAGGTGAGTGGAGTGAAACCTTGGCACTAACACACATTTTAACAACCCTAGCCATCATGGTTCTAGGTGATTTATTATGGTTCACTTTATACATTTTGGTGGCATTGAAACATCTCTACAAACACCATATAATTGACAAAACCTGATGAGCAAGGGATGATATAAGGCCTACCTCTCAATTTGATAGGCTTGACTGAAATTTGGAAGTGATTGGGCACTTGTTTTGGCCCTCGTTTGTGTGCGTCGCGTGCTAAAGCCCAGTGCGCTACACCCTGGGTATGCACCGTGCCCTTAGAAAAATTGAACTATGGGTAGGTTGCATGTGTGCCGTTCCCTCTATGTGCACCGCACTCTTGGGTATATGCGTCGTGCCCTCTAAAACCACGTCCAACTCACTCAAACGCTCACAAATGCACACTCACACCTTTGCAACATTTCTCCAAGGCTTGTAATAGAAATACCTTTGATTTGGATGAAAACTTGTATATATAGCCTTCGAAGAGATGGGTTTAATTTTTTCTTCCTTGAAAACCCATTTTTCTAGTGTTGAGATTTGCACTTTTTCACTGACTTTAAAACACACTGATTTCCACTTTCTCTTTGAAATTTTAGCTCAAATAATGAAATTTTCAGCACTCTTTGCAGGGATTGCATGACAGGATATTTGGCCATGGAAACCATGACCACATCTGAAAAAATCAACAGGCGACTTTTTTGAAATTTTGTCATAAATGACACTGTTTGACTTTTCTTGAAAACAGAGTTTTAAATAAGAGTCAAAGTCTATCCACCTGATGATGAAGCTCTCTAAATCATAACTATGTAAGGGCGTCACTCTAGCCTACATGGCTTTACTGGACATGTTCAAAGACCAAATTGTTGAATTCCTAGATCTAGACCTTGAAAATGACTTTTATCCTTTAAAGGACCAAACTTTGACTATAATGGGCTTTGATGACTATTGACAAAAGACCTGAGCCAACAGGAGCCAAACATGAGGGGGAATGACTATAATGACCTTCTCCATTAGATTATGGCATGCCCCTAGCGGAATGTAGCTATGAGAATGGAGCGGGACACCAAAACATGAAATGCATAAAGAGTTTTCATCTCTGGTGGAGGACTGACTAGACCGACTCTAACACAGTTTTGATGTATAAGGTTGTGCTGATCCTAGGGTGAAATATGCTAACCCCAGGGGCCCTCAAAACCTTACAAATTTGCCTGAAATTGTAAAATAATGATATGAGAGGAAAGAGAAGGGGTAGATATTCTACCTTGCCTAGACGGCACAAGAAATGATCTATAGAATCTCTCGCAATCAATTACTGAAGTTCGAGGTAAAAAACTAGTTCAGAGAACAAACTGAATGGTAAATATCAAATGGTGAAAATGACATGGTAAATTCTTTTTTTATGTTTATTTTATGATCATTAAATGAATAAGCTTTAGTATTTACCTATTTTTACCAATGAAACAAGTATGTTTGATCCATTTGGTGTTGCTTTGAACATATTTATAGCTGATATAGTGAATTTGACATGCACAATCATGAATTTTACTTTGACCACATCACATGCTTTTATCTCTTTTTTGAGGCCTATTAAACATTGAAAAAGGAACCCCCTTGGAGTCCTCTTTAAGTTCTTTTCATACTCTCGAAATATGAAAAGATTGTTGAGTGCTTGTCCTTTTCAACTCGTTAATGGATTGGAAATGACATCTACTCAATATAAGTTTAACCTTTTCTGGACTAAGATACATTATTTACGAAAACAAACTAAGTTGATCGAACATGGTCAATAGGTTCTCTCTCATATTATTTTATGATTTTTTGGATGTGAGAGACAAATCTATGAAAAAGAGCTTGTGGAGTTTTATTTTTGTCATTGTCGTTAAACTCATTAAAACGTCAAATAGTGACAAACTTGTGCATCATGACAAGACCAACTTTCACCTTCGCTAGACTCATTAAAACATCACATAGTGATGGATTCACCTGAAGGGTGGAATTATAAAACAAGCATATGTTATCCTCCTCAAGCTTGATAAAAAATAAAGAGGTATTGGTCAGCAATGATTGGGAAAATGGGAAAAGGGGTAAACCACTTTATGGCAATAGGTCGCTCTTGAACATGACACTTTCATTTCATCTTGATGACTACTTGGATTGGGTTATCTGCTTGATGGTTATCATACCTATGGTCTATCATACCATCCATTACTTTGATTTTGGGTCAATGCTGCCAATTCATTCAATGTCACCAACATGTTCAAGAGAAGTCACTCAGTGAAAATTCATCCTTTGCACTACTCATAAACCTTCGTTTTCATGACCACCATTTGTGAACCTTGTGTTTTCAGTCACATTCTGTCTCCAAAAATCATTACACTTGTTTCATGTCATTGATGTGGGATACATTAAGGCCCTCCTGCGATGAGTCGCTTCTTATCAACATCAACACATTATCCAATATTACCTTGGGGCTTGCATACATCAATGGCAAGTTTCTCGCTTCTGGCAATTGGTTGACATCAATGACCTTCAACTAAAATACTTCGTATGGTTTTTGACATCAAAACATCCATTCACAACATGCACAATGTATTGTAGTACCTTGAGGATCATTATCATTATTGGTGATTTCTCTCGCGCCTGTTAACAGCTTACATCATTGGTTGGTAATCAGACGATGTCTTCCCATGTTCAACTTCAAATCACATATTCACACGGCTAGAATCATACTTGAATGAATTATTGAACAGGAGACAAGACCCCAGATATAGTTTCATCCATCTGGGCTGCAATTTCAGGAGAGTACTAAATCTTTTGTACGGTGGCATTACACTGATGGTCATCCCATCATGGGTCTATATCTGTAGATGACTATTTATGTACATGTAATGAAAGTTTATATGCTAAACATGGGCATGCCTTCCCTCAGAGATTCATGAAAAAATCTAAAATATCATGATATTATGTATTGTAATTGATACAGGTTACCATCTGCTTCAAAACCTCCTCATCACATCGTAAAGCATATCACTCGAAATTATCATTTTTGACATCATGCTCTAGGGGGAAATTGTTATAGGTCTACGTGGGCACATCATTCCCATCATTATCATGATTATTTTTAGGGCTCATCAAACCCTAATTCAATTCCTACATGCCCTAGATATGTCATCACATTGAATGCCATCATTCCTGAGAGTTTCCTAGCCTGAAGACATCCTGAAATGACTCCTTGAGGGACCACCACAGCCTTCGTCAGGGGTAAGTGCACTATAGAGCACTTAGGCCCCTTCAAGCCTGCTCTGTAGCACACCTAGGCCCACTTTGACTTGCACTAGGAGAGATTCAGTGAAATCTCATTGGGCTCTCAGAATATTCTTTCATTCTAGATCATTCTAGAAGATTCCCACCTCTTATCTACTCATATGAGCTCCAAATTAGATAGGGAATGAATCAAATAACCTCCCATCCTCTCATCCCTTCCTCCATGGAAACTAATTCCCAAATTGGAAAGCCATTCAATGCCCAATTTATGACAAAACCACCTTCGTTTCCCTATAAATTGAGCACTCATCATAGTGATCAGGGGCTGGACTTTGAGAATTTTTAAGGAGATACTGTTGGTGTGAGGTTTGAGATTGTAAGAAAGTATTGTTATGCTACCAGAGTGTTGTTCTTTTGGTGTGATGAAGGATGGAACTCAAGCTGGATGAGTGACATGGGATCAGACTTCTTTGGTTGTAACTCTTCCTTCTACTTAATAAAGTTGTTCACACCTTTTCCCATATTCTTGTCTTTATATATGATGATTATATGTGTAAATTATTTCGATTCCATTTTCTTATAGTAGATAAATGTCTTGCTTTGAATGATTTTTGTCCTCTATTTATGATTACAAGTACTTATTGAGAGGATTCAATTCGGGGAGCAGTGGGAGCTATTCAAAGGAGGAAAAGGGAAGCAAAAGATAACAAGTAGGTCCTTTTTCTTAGTCATCTTCTATAGGAAAAGGTTAAACTCTTTAAATCTATTGTTCTAGGTGTAGCTACCCACCAAGGGAAATTGTGTTTATCTGTAGATGCAAAATTCCACATAACAATAAGTATCACTCCATGTCACATTATAAAAATATGGTTATAATATGGTTCCACCACCATATCATAAACAATTTAATAATATGTGAACATATGAATTAATACCATTCCACGTTTGCTTTAACTTGGCATAGCTTATGGTATGGTCGTTTAACTATTCATATGGTGGATAGATATAACAAAGGTACAGAAAATATTACTTGGAGTGACGATATATATGGTAGAGATGCAAACAATTGTGAGCTCTACCTTTTTTTATTCAGAATAAGTTTTAAACACCATAAATAAATGTGGAAGGGTTGTTTCTACAACAAACAAACTATGGTATAATGATAAGTGTTGGGATTTGCTGCCTAGAGGTCACATGATTGAATTCCATCAACTTCATTAGTTTGTTAACAACAAATTTTGACCACCGATATAGGGCCATGTGTCACCTTTCGATTGGTACACATTTGACCAATCATAAACTAACACTTGTCTCGCTCTGGTTGTGTTGCATGTTGAAATTTTAGTGGTGCTAGAACCTTAACCACAAAACCCTGAAGCATTACCTTGCTTTCTGGAACCATGAGCATTGAATTTGACAAAGTTCACTTTGGGTTTTTGACATTCTTTAACAAGAATTTGACCTTGTATAACTTCTACATACAAAGTTGACTTTTTCCCATTCAAGTTTTGTTAGAATATATTTTTCGAGCTCTACGTGGTGGCATGGGTTTCGCTTGAATCTGATGTCTTTAAATTTTTTTCCGTTTTGGATCCCATTTGGATAATAGTATCTTTAAGAATGGAAAATGGAGATGATATTTGAATTGTTAAAGGCATGAATCCTTCATCCTATTTACAACAGCTTTCCTAGCATCCGATCTTCATATTTCACCTGAAACTACATTGTATTCTATACTTGTATCATGACTACTAATGAAAATTCATAATGTGGCATGCAAGAAGATATTTGTGTCCTAGTAGTGCCTTAAGGAATTTGAAGTATTTTTTTCATGTTAAAAAATATTAGTGGTTATGCTTAAGGATTTCCTTCTTTATCTTCTACTCAATCCAAGAGTGCTTGGGGATCACTTCATTCCCTTTCATCCATTTGATGTGCTTGCAATGTTTCATTGATTTTAGTTGATCATTTTTCTATGTATCTAGCAAGTGCTTTTAGGTCCACATCGTCAAGTTTGTTAATTGCCTCTATCCCCACTATTGAAGCAACGACCTTTTTCTCCTTGTCAATCTCATGTGTGTATATGTATATATATATATATATATATTATATATATATATAATATATATATATATATATATATATTATAAATAGATATATATATATATTTTATTTTATTTTTTATTCTGAATTAGACTATTCTATTATGTACAAAAGATGAAAATACAGTTACAGACAGGCTTTACAGCGAGAGCCTGCTGCCAGAGATAATGGCAGACGGGCTCAACCCTTTGGCCATGCTTACGAAAAGGACTCAGAAATTCCCACGTAGGGGAGGACCATAGAGGTTCCCACGCAGGGGAGAACCAGAGACCAAAACAGCGACCACCAATCCCACGCAGGGGAAGACCCATAACCAAAATAGCGACCACCAATCCCACGCAGGTGAGGACCTAAAACCAAAACAGCGAACACCAATCCCATGTAGGGGAGCACCATGGAGGCGAAGTTTCTCATACCCAAAATAAGCCCAAAACATTGACACAGAGACACGTCGACCACAGAACATTTGACACAGAGACACGTCGACGACTTAACCAGCCTTGACGAAACAACACATAAACAGACAATGACAAGTAGATGAGGAAACCTGACCAGAGAAGCCATGAGCCACCACCCAAACATCAATTCCAGAACTGGAGCCGCGAGCTATTCTTCCGGCTTCTCCTCCACTATCGGGCAGGGCCCGTAGTAGTCCTCCTCTAGCTCCGTTGTTGCAGCTTCCTCAGCCTCTGCAGGTGGACCTTCGCCGCCGTCCTTGTGAGGAGTCGGAGCCTCAACTGACTTTCCCTTGTCCACCTGGGCCGCGCTGGCCTCATGGCCTTCTTCTTTCGGGGGAGCTGGAATAGGCGGAGATCTGGTGCCTCCTTCCTCCTCCGGTTCGTCAATAAACAAAACAGAGATATGAGCGTTGATACGCGGCCTAGTCAGACAACTATCGAAAGAGAAAATAACCGAGCCAAAGAAGGGTGCACCAGAGGTGCCAGAGGAGCTGGCTTCCAGGAGTTGGGTAGGGCGAGAAGGATGAATGATGGCAGAGCTGGGCAGTGACAGAAGCAATGGTAGTGCGGAAAATGACAAGGAGGGCGAGATTCCTCCACAGCAGGGCGTCGTGAGGTTCCCCCTCTACTGGAGCCCATGCGGCTCAGCGTCCGTTGGCGCTCACGAACCATACTGGCAAGGAGGTACAGGGAATGATTCAGCCGAACAAACAGGTTCGAGCAGTGACTGAACAGGGCAGAGCCTGCATGAACCAAGACCTGGACTCGGATTAACCAGAGGTCGGATTGCAGGCGGGCAGGAATGCAGAATTCAGAATGCAGGAGGCCAAGAGCGCGGATAGGGCCACTGTATATAGAGCATCTAGCTCTACCTCGGTGGTCGTCCGCCATAAAAGCTGTAGTCAAATCCATCACAGAGTCGTGAGGGGAAGCACAGCCGAGAGAGGCCGAAGCGTTAATGCTCTCAGCCTACCAACCTGTGGCTATTAAAGCCACTGTCTTGGGATAATCGTCTCCTTCGCAGCCCAATTGAGCCTTGCGTGTGGTGGGCACGTGGTCTTCACGAGACCCCTATCCCGTCAACCTTAAAACATTAACTATCACTCGCATCCGGGAGGTTGGCATCATGTTGGACCAGGTGTAGGCATTCCTAAGCTTGTGCATGATTTTTTAAAATGCCAAGAGTTCCTGCCTGTAGAGCAAGTTCGCTTTCCACCCCAATGTTGGCGATTTCAGCTACTTTGTTGCCTTCTCTTCTTATGTGGTTGAAGGTGATAGCTCGGTTGTTGAGTAATTCCTGCTCCAGAGTTTCCAGCCTTGCTTCCAGCCTCCAGCTTGTGGTAATTTTTTTTGCATTTGAACCATTCAGGAGGTGCTTGGCCATGTTGATCAGAATTTGGGAGTCACCTTCGACCTCCAGGGGGGTAAGGTTGTTTTGCCTTGAGAGAATGATCCCTTGCCAGAGACCTTCCAACTCCGTTGAGTTGTTTGTCTCCCAGCCAATATTTCCAAAATAGATCTGTAAAGGCTTGACTTCATAGTCTCGGATGATTCCGCCATAGCCAGCGTTCCCGAGATTGCCTTTCGAAGCTCCATCGAAATTGAGTTTATATGAATGCTTAGATGGGGCTATCCACATGATCTGTCCTGTTCTGCGGTTGTTGTGTTTGATGGTGTTGGAGGACTGCGCTGGAAGTTGTAAGTTCCAGTTGTTCCATATAGCTTTCTCATTGTCTTGCATTGGGAGATCGTCTTTGTTCCATGATCTAAGCTTCAAGGTTTCTTCCAGGTTCCCACAAACCTTTCTCCAGATGACATCAGTTGGGGAGTATTGGTCTTTAAATATCCTTTTGTTACGTTCTTTCCATACATTCCATAGAAGTAGGCCAGGAAGTAAGAGCCATAGGTGGTTGAGAATTTCACATTTGTATGGATGCAGTGGCCAATGTCTTAATGTGTTTGTTATATCATTCAGAAGCCTACATCTTCTCTGACTCCTGAAGCTAGCCTTTTCCCATATTAGATTAGCCAAGGGACAATCATCCAGAAGATGTTGAGTAGTTTCCTCTTGAGATTTGCAGTTTACGCACATGGAAGGGCCATGATAGTTTCTTCTACAGAGTTTTTCCCAAGTGAGAATTTTTTTGTGCCCAACCAGCCATAAGAAGAGTGATACTTTTGGCCAAGAATCTAGCTTCCAGATTTTGGACCATATTGGATCGATCATGGAGGGGTCAGTGCTTACAATTTTGTAGGCTTCTGCAGTGGTGAAAGCCCCCTTTGGCCTGTAGCCCCATCGTAAGATGTCTTTGTCCTCTGAGTGTCTGATGCTTCTTCTCTGTAGCTCTCTTTCCAGCTTAGCTGTGAAGGGATGTTTCTCATTCCTAGTTAATTGTATACCCTGCTTCCATTTTCGATACCCGAACTCTTGTTCCTGTTCCCAGTATTCCCAAATTTTGTGTTGTTGATGGTCCTCGTCGAGGAAATTTGAGTGGATAAGTAGGAGCCCATTGAGCTTTGACATTTGGTTCCAGACATCCGTCCAGAGTCTGGCCGTGCAACCATTTCGGACTTCCCAGAAACTGTGTTGCTGAATCAACTTGAAGTGTTGTTTAGCCACATTCCATATCAATGAACCCTGGGTGGTGGGAGTGTAGCGTATGAGTTCCTCATGTGGCCTGTTGTTGGCATACTTAGCATTCCAGATGATAGCCCAGGGTTTTCTGGGTGAGGAGAGCCATTGCCACCATATTTTGGCACACATGATTGCATTGTTGTGATTTGGGTGTCTTAGACCAATACCGCCTCTTTCCTTGGAAGTGCAGACAGTATTCCATTTTAACAGGGCCCATTTATGATTGGTTGAAGTATTTCCCCAGAGAAAGCCTCTTTGAAGGTCTCTTAGTCACTTGAGGACCCATTTGGGGGCTGCTAAGATAGAGAACAAATATAGCGGCATTGCTTGCAATACTGCCTTAATGAGTACAACTCGACTGGCGATGTTCAGGGACCTGTAAGTCCATCGATTGAGACGTTGTTCAATCTTTTCCAGAAGCCTTCTCCAAGCAGAGTGCTTAATAGTGGATGCAGTCATGGGGGCGCCAAGATAATTGGACGGAAGAGAGGCAATGGGGAAGCCTAAAATTCTAGCCACAACTGTCTTGACTACTGGTGGAGTATGAAAGAAGAAAATTTGCGATTTAGACTTGTTAATGGAAGCGCCAGAGGCCTCAGAGAAACCATTGAGCAGGGATTTGAATCGTGAGGCTTCCTGAACAGAGGGGTAGCCCTATAGCATATTGTCATCCACAAACTACTGGTGAGTAATTGCAGGGGAGTTGTGAATGGAGAGACCTTTGAGCTACTGAGAGAGATGAGAGTGCTTGATAAGGCGACCTAGACCTTCGGCCATTAGGATGAAGAGGAAGGGAGAGAGGGGATCCCCCTGCCTAATGCCCCTAGAGGGCCTGAGGGGATGTGAAGGGAAGCCATTGACCAGAATGGAGAAAGAAGAGGAAGACAGGAAACTCATAATCCATCGAACCCACATGTTAGAGAAGCCAAAAGCATTGAGCATTTTTTGAATGTAAGACTAGCTAAGTTTATCAAAAGCTTTGGAGAGGTCTAGTTTTAAGATCATACCTGGCTGCTTATTTTGCTTGAGAGAGTGAATGATCTCGTGCGTTAGACGTCCAGAATCTGTCTCCCTTCAACATAGCCCGACTGTTCAGGCGAAATTAGCATGGGGAGGAGCGGTTTCAGTCGATTGGCAATTACCTTTGAGATCACTTTGTAAATGACATTGCATAGAGAAATCGGTCGGAATTTGTCTGGCGCCACAGATTCCTCTTCTTTTGGGATGAGAGCTAGAAAAGTGGAGTTAAGAGATGGTAGTAACCAGTGAAGAGTTCTCGATTCCTCCACTACCTACTAAACCTCTCTTTTGATCATGTCCCAGAAGGAGTGGAAGAAGGTTGTAGTGAAGCCATCTGGGCCCGGAGCTTTACCCTCTTTTAGTTGAGACATAGCAGTATCCACCTCCTGTGTTGAGATAGGCTGTAGGAGAAGTTCATTGTGCTCCACATTTATGAGTTTGGGCACATGCTGAATAATTTTATCAATTGCAGGTCCCTTGTCCGTATTCTGCTCTTGATGCACCTCTTTGAAGTGTGTTAGGAATTCCTTCTCGATTTCCTCATGCTATTCGATTCTTGTTCCATCTTGTTTTTGGAGGAAGGGAATGTTGTTGTGCATTCTGCGTTGTATTGTTGTTCTGTGAAAGAACTTGGTGTTCCTTTCTCCCTCTTTTAGCCATCTGACTCGAGATTTCTGCTTCCATAATATTTCTTCTTGCTTCCGCCTTTCTTCTAGCTGTGAGTGGATGCTCTGTTCTTCCTTCAAAGTATCATCTGTGTGACCTTCTGTTATGATTCTTTGGTGAAGGTTGGCCAAGTTGGTCAATAGATTCAGTTGCTCTTTGAATATGTTGCCAAAGATCTCCACATTCCACCGTTTTAAGTGGTACTTGAGATTTCTTAATTTTTGTTGGAATTGATACATTTTGGAACCCTCTGGTGGTGTAAAGGATTTCCAAGTGGAGTGGATGAAGTCCTGGAAATTCGGGTGAGTGAGCCAAAAGTCGTCAAAGCGAAAGGGTCGCCCCGTGACGTTGCCAGGATGTTGCCACTGAAGAGAAATCGGCCAATGATCCGATCCTAAGTGGGGTAGGATGGCTGTCGTGATGTCCCATCCTATCCGAATCCAGTTATCTGAGACTAGGAATCTGTCAAGTTTAGAAGCAATATGATGACTCCTGGTTCTTCTGTTACTCCAGGTATATTTGCCATTGTAGAATTGTTGATCGATGAGAGAAGCATTACTGATGAATTCTTTGAAGGTGTTCGACTCCTGATCTAGTTTGTTTCTTCTGCCTATCTTCTCATCTAGATGGGTGATCATATTGTAGTCTCCTCCTGCTATACATAATGGGTGTTTTCTGAGGCTATTCATGGTTTCTAAAGTGTGAAGAAGCTCAAACTTTGTCCTTGCATCTTGAGGGAAGTACACATTGGTGAGGAGCCCATGCATGTTAGTGCCTAGCAGATGAAAGTTTGCTTGTATGAAATAGTGAGAAGCATGAAATTCTGTGAGGGATAGCGTTCTTGCATCCCATGCTATAGCTAGCCCTCCCGAAGCTCCTTAGGCATCTACCGCTATTGATTGATAGCCTGCCCAGGCTTTAGTAAGGATTCTCTCTAAAGTGTCACTGCTACATTTTGTTTCCTGTAAGAAACATAGTTGAGGATTTTCAGTCTTTATCATATTTTTGAGGATTCTGAGTTTTCCGGGGACATTTAGCCCTCGCACATTCCATGAAATGAGCTTCATTACTCAACATTTGGGGAAGGTTTGTAGTACTTTGTCAACTTTTCATATCTGCTTGAATCTACCAGGATTTTCCCAACTTCTATTGTCCTCTCGAGCTATGTTTTCCGACCTATTTTTTTGAAATCCTTGGTTTTGAGCCCTCCATCCCAGTGGCTTCCTGGCTGTATGCCAAGTTGTCTTTTCTGGTATGCTTTTGAGATTACCATTTCCAGTTTATGTAGCTGGAGTTCTGTGATTTTGTCGTAGTCCCTTTTGTGACAAACCATTTCTAGTTGGTGGATATCTAATCCATTTAGATCTATGTTTTCTTGTTCTTCCTCCATGTGCTGCACCTGACTTTCTTCAGCTGTAGAAGGATCCATGCTCGGGATTGATTTGCGATGTTATCTACATCCATATTTTTGCGTTTTCTCTTGTAGCTTTTCAAGAGTGATATCGGGTCCAGTTTCAGATTTCCTGCTGAGGTTGGGTCTTAGGGGAAAGATCCGAGGGCGCCGAGTTGGGCTGATCATTACTGGGAGGTTGAGAGAGCTTTTGATTTGGATCCAGAGAGTCGGAGTCTTGGGTTAGAATCTCAAAGTTGTTACTAGTTGAGGGGATTCCAGCAATATTGTGCAAGGGATTTTTCCCAGTCTGAGGCTTTTTATGCGAGCGCTTTCAACTTGGAGCTTTGGTAAAACCATCTTGAGATGGGGGATTGGAGGGCTCCGAAGCCTTGTTCATGACATTTAAAGGGCAGTCTCGAAACAGATGGCCATGGGCATGACATTTCCGGCATCGGAAGGGAACATGTTCATAGTCTAAGGGTTGGATCCATTCGTTATCATGGTGAGCAAGACTTACTGTATCCGGAAGGGGCTGGTCCAGTTGCATGAAGACGCAGATTCGGGCATAGGAGGTGTATCGCTGGAGCTTTGTTTCTTCCGCAGCCTTTATGTATTCCCCCAGTCCGTTGCTTATTTCCTTGAGCAGTCTTTCTTCCCAATATTCATCTGGAAGTGAGTACATTCGTATCTAGACCGGAGCCCAAGTCAGGTCTTCTTTGTCCGGGTTGAATCTGGCTACCCAGTCTCTGAGATATAGTCCCGCTGAGTTAAATAAGTAAGGAACCTCGTCCATGATTCTGTACTTGTCTTCCAAGCAGAGGAAGATGGTTGTAAAAACGCCTTTTGGACCCAGGTGCAGGGTTACATGTCCCTTGGGTTTCCATTTTGCCGCTATCCAACCTCACAGCGCTTTCTCTGTTGGCCAGAACCCAATGAACTTTCCTATGAGGGCATGATCCCTCATGTATTGGATGCGTTCGTCAATCATCTGACTTGGTAGCTCTATTCTTGGCCGCACAGCTGCAATGGGCTTGAAGGTGTTGGAGGTTATTTTTGGTCTGTCCTCTGCTCCGTTAGTTCTTCCTTGGTTATCATTTGTCTTATGTGCCTGCTGACTCGAATCTGTTTTCTTGTTGTTTTCCCCATTCTGTGCTTTGAACACGTCCTAATCTACTGACCCAAAGATGATGGTCGCTTCCTTGTCAGTCTGCATGTCAGTGATTCGAGGGGAGAGCGGCTGCGCTCCCCCCTGTGGCGGATCCACGGTTGTTACCGTCGTGCCCCTTGCAGCTTTTGGTTGTTGCTGCAGAAAGTCAGGTCCTCGTTGGATGGAGCGAAGGGCCGTGCGGTGCCGTTTCGGAGTTTGCAGAAACCCTTACAGTCGGTCTTCCTTGCTCCATATATATATATATAATATAATAAGTTTATTTTTGGATTTTGAATAAATAAATAAAAATATAACTAAGAATCAAATAAATAATTTAAACAATTACAAATCTATAAATTCACAATTAATTACCTCATTCTCTCCATTCTGTCTACTCGATATTTTGAGGCTAGCCTAGTAATTCCTATCCATGGAGGAAAGTCATGGGAAACAGTGTGCAAGCATAGAAAATAACATGCACGAAGGGTAGTAATTTGGGTTGAGGTATGTAATCTGACCATCACGAAAAAATAATCTCCCTAAATTTTCAACAAACATTTATGATAATCAAAACATTATGTACTAATACATGAATAAATGTCATGAAATTTAACCCTAAAGCCACCATTTGTTCATGAAACCAACAATGCCTTACACTGCAACACTAATTTCTGGACCAAAAAGGGAGAAAAATAAAAACCCCATGTAAGCATGATTTGAATCCTTAAGTTTACTCTATAGCTCCAATTTATGGACCAAAAAGGGATAAAAATCAAAATGTCAGGTATGATCCATATAAATCCTTTATATCCTTTAAAATCCATTGAATATTATCAAAATCCATTAATTGTTTTTGGAATATTCAATCTGTGGTCATGAATCCAAGAAAAACAAGGAAATATTGAAACTATCAATCTGCAACAGAATGGGTGAACTTTGAAGCTCCCAAATCATGACTTAGGCAGTGGAAAATGAGCCAATTATTTTCTTTCCCAGTTTTGTGGCTTCCAACAGTGAAAAAAATCCTCAGAGGAGAAAGAAAGAGTTTGATTTTATTTTTAGTTCAATAGATAGTGGGTATTTAGTTTCGAAGTTTACACCCACGGGAATTTTAAAATTTTGACTCACCCATCACTAAATATTTCAATTCACTGAATGACAACTTTAGCACCAACTAAGGTGAAATAATGTGATCATGTTGGGGCTTCAAAGTGAGTGAAAATCACACCTAGTCTAGTGCCCTTGAGTAAGTTTTTTCCATAAAAGTTTGGATATAGAAATGTTACAAAAATATAATATTATTCTCAAATAAAATAAAATATTAATAGAATACATTCTCTAAAATAACCATAATTTAAATAATCCACTAAATTCACTAAAGAGTAATTTAATTAGCTTTAAACTGATTGCATAAAGTAAGTTACAAATGAGTAATGAAACAAAATTGACATACACACTTGTGGTAAAGTGTATTTCATGGGGAATAATGTTAATCTCAATTAGTATTTATGTTGTAAGGAAAAATTATACTCTATTCAAAATATTGTCTACCAATAATTCTACCACCACACTTGTTGTTTTCATTGCTGGTAATTAGATTTGATTGGTGTAATAAAAATTATTATCATTTTTAGGTATTCCAACATTGAGAGGAGGACATCAACATATGACGTGGATGACATAGAAATACGAAATTGCAGAGAGGAAAGTGGGTCAAATAAGATATGAAAATGGAATCTTCAAATACAATAAAGGAAATAAGACCAAAAAACCTCAACCAAACGAGGAAGGTCTTTATGATTTCACAAATACTACAACATAGAGGAGAGAAAGTCATTTTTTTCCATGAGGTTTTTCAAGTCAAAATAATTGGTTGAAAATGCAAAAGAATTGTTATTAAATATGATTCTATTATCAAGCGAAATGCTTAAAAATTATGGTGGCCACGTGGGATAAGGATGTGGTTGCTTTTCTTGTCAAAATTTTGGCTTGATGTATATTCCTAGGATCATAAAATTATTTTTCTTTTTCAACTCCAAATTAACATGATATCAATAAGTCAAATATATGACTAAACTGAAGTTTTGTGTTGGATATGATATTTATTGATATTTATGTAATTGGTGTACTAAGAATTATTTATTATGTTGTGTATTACAGGAGCCAGATCAGTCCATGGCTATAGGTCCTGCCATATCAAATGATGACATAATCGATGACATGGGACATCAAGTACTCAAATTTTTACTTAACTTAGGGAAAATTGATATAATGGAATTTCGTGATACATCCATGTTTTTTCACAATACTATTAAAATCTATAGTGTATTATCCAATCTTGACAAAAATCTTGAGGCACACAACCTTGTCTTTCACCCTGTGAAATCCATGCAATTTGGACTGAGTATATATATATATATATATATATATATATATATATATATATATTATATATATATATATATATATATATATATATATCAAAATTAAAAAATGTTTATTTTTATTAATGTTACATATTAGTAAACAAATACTTTCCAAGTTGAATCATTCAATTTGGCCTTGAAATGAGGGTTCCATGTGCATTTTTCTGAACTAGACCAAAATTGGCTTAGTTCACTAAAATACATGCCCAGGCTTCATCTCTTGGCAAATATGATTGATTCAAATTATAGATTGTTTATTTCATCATTTCATCATTTTATACATTTTTACATTGTCATATTTTTATTAATCAAGAGTGTAATAACAATGTTGATCTCCTTAGGGCTAAAAGCATCTATTGTAGATAATTGCATTTTAAAACATTTTCAACATTTTCAGATTATGTTCACCCCATATCATCATAAGAAATTATGTACAGAGAAAAATAGCAATAGTAATGTAGCAAAAACTTCATAGGTCTATCGTGATATCTACCTAATGGAAAATGAAGAAAATATAGGCCTCATTAATAAAAATGCTTCTGAGGATTAGTGGGTAAGGTTTCTTAGTATAAGACTTGGTCAATTTAGCTTTGGATCTCTTTCATTATTCTCTCTCATACTGTTGGATACTTCGATCTTTCTTAGAGTACTTTGGAGTTGGAGCAAGAAATGAAAAGAAGGTGAGGGAAAGTAAAGATCAAGCAAGGAAAGGTAGGATCAAGCAACTACAACA
Source organism: Pinus taeda (assembly GCA_000404065.3). Taxonomy (NCBI): domain Eukaryota; kingdom Viridiplantae; phylum Streptophyta; class Pinopsida; order Pinales; family Pinaceae; genus Pinus; species Pinus taeda. Next base: position 143,402 of record APFE030404285.1, read on the forward strand.
AGCTTCATTGCAGGTATCGAATTGCATGTGTATTTTCCTTGATATATTTGACATGCATGGGATTGCATGTGTTTATTTTCTACCATTGCATGCATTTTTCCAGGCGTGACAATATTTTCAGCCTAGCTTCTCCATTTCCTGATATCTTTGATGAGATGGATTATCTCATACTATTTGTGTGGGACAGACGGATTGGATTCAAATATTAGTGGGGTGGATCTATGAATTGACAAACACATGGTGGTAGTGGTCCCTAAACAGGCCTAAGGACGCACAAAGCCACTGTCCTAGTAACCCCTAAAGCAAACTGTGGGTTACGGTAAAGCAAGATTGTGTGCCTAAGTATCCTTTTCAGTGAATGACAGAATATACGGTAAAGCCAGGAGATGGATTTTTGCTTTGTTGGGTATAGTGATTGTAGGATGTAATGCACAATAAAGCCTAGACAATATGTCTCAGTGTAGGGCCTAGTGATCCTTAGATCAGACTCCGAATGCACAGTAAATCTTCAGAGACTATGAGGCGCTCAAATTCCTCACAACGTAGGTGGAGAAATCTGATGGTGTCCACATTGATTGGTGTTTCTATAGTATTCTATGAGTCCCACATTCATGGTTGGAATATCATGGGGGTGATTGGATGAAGAGAGACTTGGGTCAACCAATATATGGTCAGGTGGAACGTGGTAGTCCCATCATTGGTTGGTTCATTGCATTGATTAATGAGAAATTCATTGCATTGATGTTCATGTGTAAATGCATTGATGTATATATGGATTTTCATGGCTGATATTTTTATTGTAATTTTATTCCTATTACCCTTATTGTATGTACATTTTATGGCAGCAACTATGTTTTGCTATTAGCATTTCTTCATTTTTATTTGAATGGATATTGTATATATGACCTAATAAGTGATAAGGAAACCCATTACATGAGAAAATAATGGTTCATGGTGATTCTCAGATAAATAAGAGATCCCTACACTTAACTTTGTGGATTACACCTGTAGGTTGTATATCAATGATATGTTTGATGAAATTCCTGTCATGGCTAGTAGGGGTTTGGTTAAGGCCTTTGTCAACTATTTAATTTTACATCATTGTTTCCATGTAGTTTTCTTAATTTTAAGTTTTCATTACATTCTGGGTAGTGGCTTGTGCTCTGGGCCTGAAAAAGTCGCTCAAATCCTACAGTTGCTGGCACAAAACTGGCAATTTTGGACCATAGTCATTGGCAGATAGTCACATGAGATTGACTTTAGTTCTCTGGTCGCTCCCTTGCCCATAGCATGAGACCAACTGAGCCTTAAATTGTCCAGAACAACAGTGGGACATAGGGATAGGTTGTTTGAATGGCTGATTTGTCTCTTGGGGGTTGTTTTGATGGTGTTGGATTGATGTATGTTATGTTTCTTCGATTCCACTTCCTTAAGGTTACCTAGGAGGTCGAATACGATCATAGTAGCCTCTCGTTCATGTTTAACCTAGTTGGAATGGTTACTTGGGTGGATGTGGAAGGAAGGTGTTACAATCTCTGTCATAGGTTAATCATGATATCTCTATCATAGGCGTTAACATATCTCCTTCATATATATGTCATAGTATTTTCTCATATCACATATAAGAAGGCCCAAAGAGTTCACTATCGTAGACATGAATTGAGGGCCATTAGGGAATTGTTACACCATACGATTTAGGCTCGTTAGGGTGTTTTTACACGACAATATTGAGGCCCCTTAGGCAATTGTTACACCATAAGTCTGGGGCTCATCAGGGCGTTATTACACCACAATAATGATGTATGATTTCATACAGCCATGGGATGAAATGATCATTATATAACTTCCATTAATTATAGGTCCTGATGTGGATTTATTCGAGGCACACAAACATTTCCTTTTACCATATGAAATATATTCAATTTGGTTTGAAGTTTCATGGAGCACAAAATTCTAGCCCAGAGTCTAATGACCATTTATCTGATGATAAATACAACAAAAATATGTGAACATATACTAGCTCGGAAGATGGGGAATTAATGAAAACAAGTAACAAAACAAGAACTACTTTGAATATGCATAATTTACTTAAAGATAACGGGAAGGTGGAGTACATACCCTATGAGAATGAGTGTGATGGAGATGATGAGATTCCCTTGACATTGAGATCAATTTACAAAGATATGTTTCATCGTTGACTATATTTCACTTGTCCAAATGATTAACAACTACCTAGAGTGTATGAGGTGTTTCAATTTTGGGGATACATGATCTAGGTGGCTCTAGAAATGGTCAAAAATCAAATTCATTGGTTTTGTTGAAACTAAAAGTATAACATAAATCTCATTGTCCTGATTCCAATGCCAAAAATGAAACTCAAATCTCGGTTTTTATGCTAAAGATATTCGCAGTCAAGTTTTTGTTCAACTTGGCCCCACTAGATAAATTTAGTAGAGGGCTAATTAAATTTGGAAGACAGCTAAATCTAGAAGAACAACCAAATTTTTTGACCACTAATGGAGCAAAAAATTGACATTTACCAGTAGTAAAAAATGACGAAATTATTGCCTCTTTAATTTTGGAGGTGATGCTAAAACTCTGACTGATGGTTTTTTACTAATATGAATTTTAAATAAATAAATATAAAAAAAGAGGGGTGGCGGGCCATCACCCCTGTAAACCCCAACACACATATGAAAGTCTTCTTTTAAGTAGCGGGGGGTGCCTTTGTCTCACCAACCATATTTTAAATGGGGTTGATAGGGATCAAACCCGCCTATTCGAAATGGTCGGCCCGCCCAACGGAGGATCCCAAAACTTGAACCAATAACAAATTCAAATATAATGAAGATACAAAATTGGGGTGACGAGTTTTGTACCCAGAAAACTCCCTAAAAATTTCATTCAGATACCAACTATTGCAACTAACAATTATTTGATAATTACGCCAGGAAAGGTTATAAAATCCCGACCTACCATTTGACCAAACAAATAATGAAGAGTTGTGGAATTGAGAACCAAAACCCACAGCCAATATGGAACCATGATGGCAGAACCTTTCATGCACATATCCTGATACAAGGATATTCTACTATATATTCCCATTTAGAATCTTCTGAGAAGTCTTTAAGATTCCATCAGAGCCAATTCTTCAAAGTGTCAGAATTATGTTAAGTTTATACTCAAATTAATAAAAATTTCGTGAGGAGTCTGATGGTCTAGAAAATTTTCTGATCTGAGCATCATATTTTTCTAGAGAAATACGTTGAATATTGGAACCATGAAGGTGAAACCTTCACATGGGAATTTGCATGGAATTTGAAATATTCCTTGGATACCTAAAATGGACATGATTTTTATGATGCCCTCGGAGTTGGAGGTATAAGGAGCATTATATCCATGTGTTCATTTGATTTTGCTGAGATGATGATTTGAATTTCATATCCATGTATGGCACTTTGTGAGAGGATCATAGTATGCCACTTTATGTGAGAGCTTTTTGCTTTGTTATGTTCAAGGAGAAACTTTACGAGTCATCAGATTTTTTCAAAAGTAGAACCATAACATAGAGATTGTCATCCTAATTCTAATGGATCAAGCGACACTCAAATCCAAGTTCATATGCTCAATGTATTCAGAGTCAAAGATTTGGTAAACTTGGCCTTGATGGCTAAATTTAGGGGAGCACCAACAAAAAATTGGAAGATAGCTAAATCTCATTGAACTTTAAAATTTGGAGGCAACTAACGGAGTGAAAAAATTACATTTATTAGTGGTCAGAAATGGTGAGATTGTGGCATCTATAATTTTGTAGGTGACTGCCAAAATCCGATAGATGGTTTTTGACCAATATGTTTTATTTAAATAAAAAATATATAAACAAAGAGTGGTGGTGAGCCCCCACCCCTCCCAACCCTAACACACATATAGTTTTTTTATTTTAAATGGGGCAAGGGTGAATTTCGCGAGCCCGCCATATTTTAAATGGGGCCAGTGGGGATCAAACCCACCCAATCGAGATGGTCAGCCCACCCAACGGGCAATCTCAAAACTTGAACCAATAACAAATTCAACTATAACAAAACCCCAACATTGAGGTAATAGGTTTTGAACATGTCCAACTCCTTAACAAATTTTCCCAGATACCAACTATCCAAACTAACACTTCTTTGATAATTATGTCACCACAGGATATAAAATACCAACCTAACATTTTACCAAACAGATAATGGAGAGTTGCAGAATTGAGAACATGTGATGGAACCTAAAGTCGATATGGAACCATGATGGCATAACTCTAAGAGATAGATCCCAATGTAGGTATATTATCCACTATATTCCCATACAAAATCTTATGAATAATATTTAAGATTCCCTTAAAGTTGATTTTTGAAGGTGTCATGTTGAATTTATACTCAAATTGATCATAATTTTGCTAGTAGTATAATGGTGCGGATAATTTTATGATATCAACAACATATTTTTCCAAGGATAGACATTGAATAGTGGAACCTTGATGTAGGAATCCGCATGTAATCTAGAATATTCCCTAGAGACCTAAAATTGATAGTTTCTGAACTAGGCAAACTTTATACTCATTTGAATCAATTTTTAACAAGGAACATGATGGTGTGATTAATTTCTTATTTTGAGTAGCCGATTTTCAGTAATACGAGAGAAGAGAATATTTAAGGAATCTTTGATATTTTTACGAAGCCTAGATTTGCTTGAGGCAGAAAGGGTTCATGTTTGTACTCATATTTCATGATTGTTTGTGAGGAATGAAATGGTGGATATTGTTTGTTCATCTGAGTAGCAAAATTTCCGTCTGTCCCCATAGTTGGATGCATAAGGAGCATTACTTCCATGTGTTCATTTTATATTCATTGATATGATGATTTTAATTTAGGGTCCATGTATGCCAATTTATATGATAGATTATTGCTTTGTCATGTTGGAGGAGATACTTTATGAGTGATAGTTCGCATAGGAGAACGTCTCATGGCGATACATGCCATAATAGATACAGGGGTTCATCCTTGTATTAACATAAATTAAATCATTTACTCATGATATTCTTGCATCAGCTAATGAAGAAACCTTCCCACTCTTCACATTGTACCTTGAGACGTAGCCCACACTGGGTGAACTCCATTATCATATCATGTGTTTATGGTTTTTCATGATTATTTGTTTCTTGTTCCATGTTGATGGTTTTCTAAAGAGTTTTTAGAATATGCATTTCTCATGACTTCATAAATAAAATGTAAGTATCATTAAAAGGTCCTATATCATGGGGATTTTTGTTTAAAAGCATTCACGATTTTTTTTTGGATCAAGTGGTATCAAAGTGGCCTAACCAGTTTACTAGGGATTTTGAATTGAGCATGCAACAAGAAGGAAAATGTAGGATAACAAGGATCTCCACGAGACCTTCTATAGGATGGAATGGATGGTAGATATAATGTATGCAAATTATGAGGAGAAAATGAAAAGGGGGGAGAAGGAGAGAGCATAGGATGATGTTCCATCTCCATCCTTAGATGAATATTATTCTTCTTCATATTTTTCTCATCATTCCAATGAGGAGATCAATCAAATCATTCAAGTAGATAATGTGAAATTGAGGAGACTTCTATAAGAAGAAGAAGTGTAGAAGCACAAATTGTAGCTTCAATTATGAACCAAAGAAAAGGCTTTCGAAATGTTGAAGTGCAACGAAGGCCTATTGAAGCCATAATCACATGTTTCATAATCAACAATCAAGTTAGATAGCAATAGTAATTCTTCGGTTCAATTTTCACATGATGTTATTTCTATTGGAAACATTGAGGTAACCATTTCAAAAACTTGCATGAGACTCCCTACAAAAATTAGGTATAAAGGAGGAATACTTGTTTTTAATGGCCAAGAAATGACTCGATCATTGGAGGTTGTACAAAGGCCTTGATTTTTAGGATTCAGATACATGGAACAATTGTGTTCGAAGGTAGTAGTAGTTTCCAAGCCATTGAAGAAAAAGGATGTTTAAAGTACATCAAAATATTCCTGTGATAGTGCACATTATAGAGGAAGAGCTAAGGCAAGCTCTTATCACTAGGATTGCACCAGAGACAACCAAGCATGGTATAAAAAGTCTCAATATGATAATGTTCAATTTTATTACAAGGAGATTGATAATTATGAGAAATGTTTATTGCATAGAAAACCATCTAGTTCTTGTGGCTTGTATAACCATGTAGTTTCCAAGTAGTAAGAAAGAGGACAAGACATGAAAGGCCTTCTCCACATCGGGGAAGGAAGAAGGTTTAGTAGGTCTGGAGGAAGAAGAATATTTGCAGTCATTGCAACTAAGGTGGACATCATAGAGCCACATGTTGGGAGCTCCATCTAGAACATTTTCTTAATAAGAACAAAGTTCATGTGTAGGAACCAATAATTGAAGAGTTTTAACAAGCGAATTAGCTCTATAATGATGATCCATTTACTTTTTTGAGTGAGATATGGGTTTATTAGATATAGTAGCTTGTCATGGCTGCATTTCTTAAATCACATTTTGTGACATGATTGTAAAAGTGATGAGGTTTTTGCCATCACTTATAAATGAAACATGATGATGTTTTTGGTCTCTTTAGTTGATAACTTGGGATTAATTTCTATTATAATTTTGAAATAAACTAGAACAAAGAGTGTCTGATGAACTGTTGGAAAGTATCATGGTTTTCTTGGGTCATGTTTGGTCTTGTAAAAGAAAGAACATATATTTTTCAAGATTTTACTACATGTTTGCATAAAATGTAAGTGTCAGTTCATAACATGTGGCTCTGAGGTATAAAGGTGAAGGAGAAGGAAGTGTGAAATGTTAGGGATCTTGTTGTGTAGATGAGTGAGTACAACATATTTTATATCGTGTTCATACTTTTGGAGGACCAAAAGCTCGTTAGTGGGGAGGAATGATCTAGGTAGCTCTATAAAGGCTCCAAAATCAAAGTCACTAGATTTCATTGAAACTAAAACCATAACGTAGATCTCATGGTCCTGATTCGAATGGCATAAATGAGATTCCAATTGTAGTCTGTATGCTCCAAATATTTGTAGTCAAAGTTTTGGTCAACTTCGCCTCAGTGTCTAGATTTAGCATAGCTCCAACTAAATTCGGAAGACAGTTAAATATGGCGGAAATGGAAAATTTGGCAGCCACTAACAGAGTGAAAAATTTAAATTTATCAACATTCAGAAATGGAAAAATTGTCCCCTCTTTAATTATGCAGGTGACCACAAAAATCTAGTTGATTGTTTTTTACCAACATGTTTCTTTTATTTTAAATAGATAAATATAAAAAAGAGGGGTGGTGGGCCACCACCGTTTCCAACCCAACACAGATTTTTTTTTTAAATGAGGTAGGCCACCTTTGGCGGACCTACCATATTTGAAATGGGGTCAACACGGATCAAACCCACCCAATAGGAGGTCCCAAAACGTGAACCAAAAAAAATTTCAAATATAATGGAGTCCCAAAATGAAGGTGATAGGTTCTGAACCCTCCCATCTCCCCAACAACTTCTCTCAGATACCAACTATCCAAACTGGCAATTCTTTGATAACTACGCTACCACGAGATATAAAATCCCGACTTGCCATTCGACCAAATGGAGAACGAAGAGGTGCAGAACAGAGAAGACGTTACAAAACCTAGAGCTAAGATGGAAGCATTATGGTGGAATGTTGTTTGTGGGATCCAAAGATAGGAATATTTTGCATTATATTCCATGCATAATCTTGTAAGGAATCTTTAAGATTCCCTTAGAACCAATTTTTGAAGGTGCCATAATTATGTCGAGTTTATACTCAAATTAATCATAATATTTCTAGAAGTCTAATGATGCAAATAGTTTTCTGATTCGAGTGGCATATTTCTCCAAATGTATATGTTCAATAGTGGAAGCTTGACACTAGAATTTGAAACATTCCTTGAAGGCCCAAAATTGATAGTCTCAGAAATAGGCCAAATTTATACTCATTTGACTTGATTTTTTGCAAGGAACATGATGGCGTGATTAATTTCTTCATCTGAGTAGTTGAATTCTAGTCAGCCCACAAAAGAGAATATTTGAGGAATCTTTGATATTCCTGGGGAGCCTAGATTTGAATCAGGCAGAAAGGGGTCATGTTTATACTCATATTTCATGATTGTTCACCAAGAACATGAAGCTACATGTTGTTTAATCATCCAAGTAACTATTTTGTAGTCCTTTCCCAGACTTGTAGGGATAATGTGGATTATTTTCATGTGTTTATTTGCTTTTTGCTAAGCTGATAGTTTGAATTTAGGATCCATGTATGCCACTTTGTTAGAGGATCATTGTATGCCACTTTGAGATTTTTTCTTTTTCATGTTGAAGGAAAGATTTTTTGAGTGGGAGTTGTTATAGGTGAACATATCATGGAGAGACATGCCAGACTAGATAAAGGGGTTCATCCTTGTATTAAAAAATATTACATTATTTACTCATCATCTTCTTGCAACAACTAGTGAAGTAGCCTTCCCACGCTTGACACCGAGCCCGAAGATGAAGCCCACACTCGATGAACTCCATTAACATATCATGTATTTATGGTTGTTCATGTTATTTGTTTCTTGCTCCATGTTGATTATTTTCTAAACAGTTGTTACAATATGCATTTCTTATGACTTCACAAAGAAAATTTAAGTGTTAGTAAAACATCCTATAATGGGTATTTTTGTTTGAAAGCCTTCACAAAAATTTCCTAGATCAATACAACTACATGATATGACCCTCCAATATTAATGGAGTGATCTAGGCCTATTTATTCCCCAAAATTTCCATGTTGGATATAAACATATAAACAACTCACAACAAACCACTATGAGATTAATGCCATATTATGGTCTTTCATATTATAACAATGAATGGAGAAGGCTAGTAGAATATAAGCTTAGAATGTCAAAATATGATCTAAATTCGAATATTTATGCACATTGTCTCCAATTGGAAATTCGAAAAGAAATTAATAGAGGTCATCTTATGTATATAGATGGGCGTGCATAAACACACAAAAATATTGTAGGATTTGTCAACAGTAGTAACGGAAGGGACCCTACTGTAAGAATGAATCGTCAATTTTTTAAGGTTATAAATGATAAAGATGGAGATATGGAAAGAGAGGATGATAAATTGATAATGGTTGATGCTATTATGGATATTACCATTTGGGATGAATTATTGATTAATGACCCCTTCTTAAAACACACTCTTTCACGAAGTAAAAGAGAATAAATTGGTCTCCTTAAGGATGTTCTTAAGCACATAAAACCAATGAACAATCAATTAGTGTGGATTGACATTTTATAAATTATGTTTCCAAAATTGTGTTTTATTTTAAATTATTGTATAAAAAAGTTTTTCCATAAAATGATGTTCCATTATTCAATTGATATATATGTGTGTGTGTGTGTGTGTGTTTACATTTATATTTTTATTTGTTCATACATATTTCATTATATTTATTTGAAATTGATACATGCATGATTTATCCAATTGTTGCCTAACATTAAATAATGCTTATGTTTGTTAAGATCTAGAATATATTGATGATACACCTACTAATACCCAAGTTCAAACTAGGTTATTAAGATTTGGACGGGATGATACAAACCATCCTTTAAACCATACGAGAGCAAAAAGAGAAATATTAAAGAGAGCACTACCAACTAATAATTTTCAAGAGCTAATGAGATTATCATACATTGATGACATGCCATCTAGCCATAATGACGGCGATGATAGTGAAAATGCAATGCATGAAGAAGTATTGAATGAAATGCTTACAAGTATATTTGGGGATGGGAACAATGATGACAATAATTAACATATGGTTTACAATAATGATGATAGCATGAGTAATTACCACCAACGTAATCTTGATGATAAGAACCTGAAAGAGTGAAGAAGGGAAGAAGCTAAAACAATCGTTATCATATTCGGTGCAAGTACAACCTAAAAACTTGCAAGCACATTAATATTATTAAAAATGAAGACATTATTTTCTTGGTCAGAGAAAGGATTCACATATGAAATATGTTCATGATAAGTAAAACATTCAATTGATTTAATCTTGGTAAATCTTACAGGGCACTAAAAGCTAAAATATTTCCTTAAGAGAATGTGTTTCCTTCAACTTGCAGAGAAGAGCATGAATTGTTGGTTGAGTTGGGGATTGAATATAAGAAAAATAATTCATGTAAAAATGATTGATTTTTATACAAATGTGAATATCAAGACAAGGTATAGTTCCATGTATGCAAAGAGAAGAGATATCATACACATATACAAGGTCCTACAATTCCAAAGAAGGTTTTATGTCACATGCCAATTATACCTAGACGTAAACAAATGTTGAGTTGCAAGTCACTTGCACAATTGATGGGATGGCATATAAAGAACATGAGTAAACATGGATTCATGTGAATTCCAATTGACTCCAAAAGAAATAAAATGCATACAGGAAAAATGGCCAAGAAAATTTAATGATGAACCTTGTAGTATTAGGTTTCTTCTTGCAATTGGGAAAGTGTGCCCATTCTCTTTTGTGAGCACAAACTATATTGTTTGGATATTTGGATTGATATTATACAATATTCCCCCATGGATGAGTATTAGAAAGGAGCACCTTATGTTGTCTCTCATCATTCGAAGAAAACATCAAGTAAAAAAATTGGATGTTTACCTTGTTCCTTTTATTGAGGAGATGAAACTTGTATGGAAAGACATAAGAATATATGACATATCATGTCCTCCATGAAATAGGTCATTCATGTTGTGTGGTGTGCTATGTTGGACTATTCATGATTTTCTAGGACTTGGTGTTTGTTCTGCTAAGATAAAATATTTACCCTTTTACACCCATAATTTATTTTAATGCTAACTTTCATACTTGTGTATATACTATTTTTTTGATGTTATTAACATTACTTATTAAATTGTAGGACTTAAAACAAAGGTGATATTTGTATGTCAAATATGTGTTGAATATATTTGATATTTTTAATATCAAATATATAAACAAAAAGGGCAGTTCTATTAGCAGTCTCTTAAACTTTTAGTACCTTAACATAATTTTGAACTTTTTAGAAATATTATTTAATTAATATTTATGTTTGATACTATTAATTGTTATTATATTTATTCATATAACACTAATAATTAATTTACATTTCATTAATTTGTAATTAACCTAAAATAAAAACAAAAAGGAATTTTTTCTCTTAAACAGTTAGTACCATTAATTATTAATAGTCCCATTTGTAACATTAGATTAACCATAACATAACATTATTATTTAAGACTTTTATAAATTATATCAAAATAGTTAATATTTAATTTTGATATTATTAACTATTTTTATATTTATTCATATAACGTGAATAATTAATTTATACATAATATTAAATTAATTTGTAATTAACCTAACCTTTTTTCTTTAAATAAAATACATGTTTATATATATTTTATATTAACTATTTTATATAATTTACGTATATTATTATTTTACACATAAAATTAATTGTAAATTAATTATAAATAAGATTAATTGCAATTAGGGTAATAACAATAAATAGGGCATTAGAATTTACATATATATATGTCAAATTTAAAGAATGACTTGATTAAATATATATATATTTATATAATTTACGTATAAAAAGGTAATATTTGAAATTAAAATATATGAATTTTTCTAACTAATTAACCCTTGGTTGTATTTTAATATTAAATTAATTAGAGGTAGTTTGACTAGGGTTCCTGATTGATAAAGTAGCCGTTGGAGGGTTTTAGCTGTTGGAGTCTCTGCTTATACTATTTAACACGATGGTCTAGATCTGTTCTTTCAACTTGTCCTGATGATGAACCACATTGGTTGGTTCGAAACGCGTTGGCAAAAATATTTATTATGTGATTTACGCTGAAGCTCTCTTTATAATTTGAAGGGTGTTATTCTAAATATCTATGTAAAATTATTTATGCAAATAACACAGTTTTTCTAGCACTAGACCATAAGTTTAGAAATTGCCATAAGAATCAATTTGATGGAAAAGTTGAAAATAGAGGCCCTCCATGAATATAGGTCCATGTCATTGGCTTAAGATGTATGAAGATGTTGAATAAAAATCTTGGCAGGGTGTTTTTTATCCAGCTGATTCAATTGAGGAACCAGAACAAGTTGTAGTTAATATGCTACAAGGAATGAAAAGGAAATCTATATTTCATGAGATCCCTTACTGTAAGGATTTATTAATAGCTCAATTATTAGATTTTATGCACATCTTCAAAAATGTCCCAGATTCTATTTTTGATTTATATTAGGGAAAGAGAAGGACACCTTATATTCAAGGAAAGATGCTGCTCTTTTTCATACCAAAATGGTTAGAAGACATTTGTGGCTAAACAGGGAAAATGAAACATATGTAGAAGCTCCATGGATTTTGAGAAAAAAGGCACTAGACCAACTAAAAAAATGAATTTGTTTAATGAGGTCACCTTCTAGATATGGGTCATCATTTGGAAAAAAACTTTTACAGTTGATGGAAATCTAATTGGATTTAAAACACATGATTTTCATAATTTCATGAAGGTATTATCACCATTTAACTTCTATTGGTAACATTGATGAAGTACATAATATATTTTGATATTTTATTGGGTGAGAGAAAATACTAATGACCTATGAGAAAAAAATTTGATAACATATCATGCCATTGGAAATTCGGGGATTCATGTCTTACTGTTGAGTTAAGGAATTCCATAAGTCAATTTTTAGCATTTGCAAGGTATGTGACATGAAATGTTCATGTGTAGGATACATAGAGATATTATATTTCTTTAAATTCTTTTACTAAGGGTTCATACTAATTTTCTATTCTTATATTAGGTGGGTGACATCCAAGGAGTTCCACAAATGTGAAGTACCAAAATGGAAGAAGGAAATTATAAATTATGTATGTGTACTTGTGAAGGAGTTTCCTACAAGTTTCATGACCCTAAACATTCATTTACTTATATATCTAGTCGATGACATTAAACTAGTGGGTATCATATCAATGAGGTGGATTTATTCTTTGAGAGGTAGATGAAAACACTAAAAATATATGTCTGAAAAATGGCACATCCAGAGGGTTCGTCAAGGTTCCTACCAGAGGATAAGGAGCCTTATGTTCTACCAATTCATTGTGAGCAGGTATTTCTTTAACTCAGAAAGGAAGACATAGTGATCATTAATATATTAATTCGTATTTTATTACGAATATATATATATACACCTTTGTGTGTGTGTTTTTATTAAACAATAAAATTCATATAACATAGGTCTAATATATGTATGTCATTCATATGCAAGTCTTTTTTCTATGAATATATTTGGGATCCGAAATAGATATTTTCCATACATTTTGATCCAATATTAAGGTGTGTATTTGATGATGCATTTGTGGATACTGAGAAGAACAATGATGGCCAATAGAATGAAAGAGATGAATTAGATAACGTCGAAGAAATTGACATCCACGATGATGTTGAAGATGGTTATGTTCAAGCACAAAAAGAGAAGAATTTAGAGTTAAGTCATGTTATAGAAGACACCAATATGGATGGTATAAAAAATGATGATCCAATTAGATCTAGTAACAATATAGATGGTTTGCAGTCACATTTTAATAATGATGTAGATGATACGTGTCAAGATGAGGATGATCATAACATTAAATAATTGAAAGATCATATGAACATTGATCATGATAAAATGGATGAAATTATTGTAGACAATAATGTTAATGAGCACTACCTCTAAATTTTCATAATTATTTCTAATCCATGTTTGAAATAAGATGATTTTTGTTGCCCAAACTTTGAACTACTTGAGTATTATTTGGGTCTGTACAAATTACCTATTGCAATATCCTTAAAGTGTCCAATATTTGGTATGAATTGTTGAGAAAATAAATTAGGATTACTTGGATAAGATTTAACATAGTTAGTGGTCATTTATTGGTTGATAAAGGTTTAGAGGTGTTGCCAGCTTATTGATTAGACTCATATTGAACAAGGATACAAAGCATATTGAATAACAATACATTAAATATGCAATTGTTAAAAAAATGTAATTACATATATCGTATATGTAAAACAATGTAAATCCAAACCATTACGGTACATGTATGCAAATTTTGTTCATTAATTTATATTATAAAACAAATTGAAATATTTCACTAAGCATAAGTAATTTTTTTCTATGGGAAAAACTAAAAAAATTTAATTCTATTAATGTTCTTTATGAGTAAAAAAGTAGTATCCAAGATGAATCATTCAATTTGGCCTTGTAATGAAGGTTGGGTGTGCATTTCTATCAAACAGGATAAAATTGCCTTGCTTGACTAAAATTCACACCAAGGCTTCGTTTCTTGGCCAATATGGTTTATTCAAATTGCACACTATTTATTTACTAACCAAGAAAATACATTATTTCTTTTGCTTGATACTTCGAAATGTTGGAGCCCCAATTGATAATTTGTTGAGACTTGAAGCCCATATTTTTGTACTATTTTGTCTGCCTTAGATGGATATTTTTTCTTGTGAGATAAATATATGTGGATTATATTCCTATTCATGCTCATATATACAATCATATTATGCAACTAATTTGTTTTGATGCTGCTAAGTTTGTATCTCATGTAATTTTTATGCAATTTTCTTATTAATAGAAAAAACCATGTTGGCGAAGAATCGAGAGACCTTTCTAGGTATCCCACATCTCTTCCTAATTATTTGAGGTAGTGCTAATCCCTAGGAATAAGATAAGAATTTTTTACCATTTTGGTTAAAACATTACACCTCTAGCTCCACTAACCCCCAGATTTCCTTTTGAGGCACCCTGCGGTAAATTTTTCCATATGATGCACTAAGAATATTGTAGGTTTATTCTACTATGAAAATAAGACATATTTTGTATTTCAAATATAAATTTAGTACATTCCATCACACCGATTTCTCATTTCAATAAGCTATCAGCTTATAAAAGTCCATTACATTGTCCAAAAATAAAAGAGTAACTAGATCCCAGTGAGACTACAACCAGATAAAAACTCCATGAAGGAGACATAAAATTATTTCCTCAAAGAATACAAGAAATTTAACGCACGTAAATGGAAAATATAATGATATATAATGCATGTTAACATAAAATAAACATATACATATTACATTTTGAAATGTGTCTACATAGATATAAAACCCCGAAATTATTATTCTGAAACTCGAGGACGCTTGGGAAGATTTTTCAAGCCCTCCTCTTTAGAAAATCAATGCCATTTTACTTATATGAACAATTGTGATTGTTTGGGTGCTACAACAACCACATCCTTTGATCCTTGTTGAGCTTGTCAAATTTTCCTTTCATAATATTCTCACATATCGAGTTTTTCTTGTTTAGCATGTTCAATAAGCCGACATTCTTATTATATTTCTACTATTTCTCAGTTAAATTCCTTTCAAAATATTTCTTTGTAAATTTTACTTGATATCTACATTTTGGAAATTCACTAGTGAGAAGTTTTACTTTATCGTCAATCTCTTTTTCCCTCGACTGTTGTTGATTTATGTTGATTTGTTGATTGTTATTTTTTCTCCTTCTTTAGTTGTTGCCTTTAACTCTCTAATTGTTTCTACAAATCAGAAACATGGTATTTCAAATTTTTATCTCCATGTCACATCCCAAATGTTGTTCTTTTCAACAACTCATGGGATCGTTGTGCAGGTCTTTAATTATTTTAATTCTCTCAGCTATCATCCACTTCAATGATTGAAAAAATAATGGTGAGAAATACATATCACACATATATTTGATGGTTGAGACAATGGTCTCTAAAACCTTGCCTTATGATTTTAGCTTGGATTTCTCCAATTCCTTTGAAGAAATTTGTTTTACTCCTCTATCCTGACTTGTATATTTACCCTTACCCTTACCTTTATCCCTACTCTGAGTACCACCTTTTCAAAAATGCCAATAGTTTTCCAATTCAAGTTCTATAATATTTTGTTTTTTCCTAAGAAATTTTAAGGTATCTCTCTCTCAACTTATTGGCTTTCCTATGACAAATTTTCTCTAACTTAGTCACTCTTTTCTTATATTTTACAACCTGTGATTCGTGCTTCTATAGATCCTCATATTTAGATTTGTTTTCAATTTCAACCTTTAAATATTTAGTAAATTTATCTTCCTCATTCAATAACTTGACTTATTTAGCCTCAGAAGTATCTGAAGTTGCTTATGGAGGTATATTGAGAACCTCTAGTCTTATTCTCAAATCCTCCTAAAGTTCACTAATTTTTTCATCATATGTAGCCTAATTTTTTTTGAGATTTGCATTCATCTATCTCCCTCATACCATTGTTGCTCATTTTGGGTACCTAATTCATAATTCATCAACAATTTTGTCTTTGGTGTTTATGCCTTTCACTGATTTTTGTGTTTGTTGCACAATTGTTTATTTCAAAACTACAGTCTTCCTCACACATTCAATAATATCATTCTCCTTTATTTCGTACTATTCCTTCCAATTGTATATAGAGGAATAATATTCCATTGAAACTTGTTTGTAATGGATCATTTTATAATATATTAAGAAAACAATTCTATTATCGAATTTGTATGTTGGACTAGGCACATTTAAACATGGAGATGTAGATGTCGAATCACCAATAAAAGGGAAATTATATTGAGGTGCCAACTGTTTAGAAAAAATTCTATCTATTATAAAAAAATAATGATTACATGTTTCCATATAATCATCCATACCTTCCTCCTCCTCATCTTCATCTACACTCAGATGGAAGTCTGCTAGAACATTACGAACTATATCTTCAACATGCAAAATTGAATCAACAAAATTTTCCACACCTTCAACCAGAGTTCATTCAGGTTCTTCCTCGTTCGTTTTATTTGATTTGGATTTCCTAATGTGAGTTTTAAGTGACCTTGTTTCAACACTGGGTCAATAAAAATCAATAATTTTTTGTAGCTTTCCTAGGAAACTCAACTTAACCTTCTTAATTTTACGTTCTTCTAGAGCATAATGTAATCTTTTAGCCAACACATGAGTGACATCTATAGTTGTAACTTCAATCGAATGAATATATAGAATCAATCAATCCCTGGAAATATCAATCTTGTGATGATTCATAATTATCCTAAGGAGAACAAGAATGAAGGATTTGTATAGTCCTTCGGAAACATTTGCATTTTTAATCCATTCCTTAGAACATATAATTTTTTCCCACATATTTTCAAGGTGATTCCAAACATTTATAACTTAGGTATTTTCTTAGATTTAAATATTTCACCCCCTCTACGTGTAATTTTTTATTCTATTACAACCATATTATGGTCTAGGTTAATATTCTACCCAAATATTTTTAATTCCATGGCTTTCTCATCATAATTTTCTATGGACTTATCTATCTCAACCTTTTAGAAATAAAAAAAATAAAATTATTAATTTATAAGCCTTTGATGTTAGGATATCTAGCATACCTAGTGGACAATTGTTGCATATCTTGATGTATCGGCACACTCCTTGAATTTGTTAACTATGAAGCTATCCTGCGAACCCTTTGTGTCAATTGTTTGCAGGTAAGAGGACTTTGTTGTTTCAATTTAGGCCATCATTATCTGGGGTCAAGGCATGCTTGTTGGATGCATGTTGAATGTAAGAATGCATGCTACATAGACTGTAAGGAATGCACGTTGAGTACAAGAATGCACGTTGTATAGATCATGAAAAGTGCACGTTGAATGCAAAAAATCACTTTGAATAAACTATGAGGAATGCATGCACAATGGGATTTTTTAAAACTTTTTTATTTCCTTTTCTATAAATCACTTTTATAAAGAAAATAAAATTTTATTAAGTGAATAAAATTGTTTATACAATGCTTTAACTTTTCTCCTTTACTCCTATTTTTTCTCAAACACAAAATTAAAAATTCAAATTTAATATTTAGATGTAGGATACAGTTTATTAAAAATTACACTTTTAAAAATAGGGCCACAATATTTTGATGGCATGTAAGATGGGAATTACTTTTTTCTAATGGATAGAATTGACCAAACCTCCATCATGCAGTTGGTATTCATAAATTATAGTAAATGTCCTTTTGCATTAAAATGGGAGCTAAACCCTTTTATAGTACATGTCCTAACTAGGTCACTTGACCTAATCTTAAACTTAAAACCCTAAAAGATATGTACAATATATAAAAATCCTTATACAGACCCTACAAAACCTAGTTTTTATCTCTTTATCTACCCCTTCAAAACATTTAAACATAATTACTACTTAAATTATAAGGTCATCCAACCTTACTTATAGGGTTGTAACGAGGAAACTACAAGTTTGAAGTTTGTATTAATGTTAACTATGAGTAAAAAAATTACTCTCCATATTGAATCATTCGATTTGGCCTTGAAATGAAGGTTTGGCGTGCATTTTTGTGAAGCATGCCAGAATTGCCATCTTTCACTAAAATGCAAACTCGGGCTTCATTTGTTTTCCAATTTGATTGATTCAAATTGTAGATTGTTTATTTAATGATTTTACACACTTTTGCATTGTTATATCTTTACTTAGACTTCATTGCCAAACAAGAAATAACAACTT
Organism: Pinus taeda; assembly: GCA_000404065.3. Lineage (NCBI taxonomy): Eukaryota > Viridiplantae > Streptophyta > Pinopsida > Pinales > Pinaceae > Pinus > Pinus taeda. Next base: position 162,133 of record APFE030404285.1, read on the forward strand.
GTCCTATTTATCACCATTCTCCTTAGCTGTTTATCTTCAAAGGATAATTAGGTCACTTGACCTTATCTTAAACTTAAAACCCTAAAAAATGGGTACAATATATAAAAGCCCTAAAATAGACCTTGAAAACCCTGAGTGTTACGTCTTTGTGTATCCGATGGCAACATTCAAACCTAATTACTCCAAAAATAAGGACATCCCATCTTAATTATAGTATTTCAACCAAGAAACTACAAGTTTCAGCTATTAAAATATAAGTTTGATTTTTCTTAGTCCATCACCTTGTTCCCAAACATTCCTAGTGTGCATTTATTTAAGCCACAAAAGCCCTAACTTTTACTCTTTCAAATACATGCCATTTCGATTATTCTTGGACAACATAAATATATATGTGAAAGCTAAAAATATTTAATTGTATTAATGTTACCTATGAATAAACAAAAACTCTCCAAGTTGAATCATTCAATTTGGCCTTAAAATGAAGGTTTGGTGTGCAATTTTGTGAAGAAGACCAAAATTGTCTTGCATCACTAAAATGCATGCCGAGACTTCATTTATTCAAAAATTTGATTGATTCAAATTCCATAATTTTTATTTAGTGATTTTAAATGTTTTTTGAATTGTCACAACATTATAAGTTTTGCTTCAATTTTCCTTATGTGAAAGTTGTGTATAAGTGGAAAACATAGTTATGTAGAATATTTGTCAGACATGACGTGATCTTATATCAAAAGGTTAGGAATCGATGAATTATGTCCCATTTCAAATTTCATTACCAAGAGTGTAATTGTTTTGGCCTAGGAGTGCATATTTGTTCCAATTGTGATCATTGGAAGATATGATAAATTTCTATTCCAACAGACATGGATTTTAGTGTATAACATTTCCTTCATGAAAATGACTATGCTATGTTGCCTAAAATTGCTTTATATTTATATTTAGGTTTGAATTAAGTACAGGTCCTAGTATGAATCTATTTTAGGCACACAAAAAATGACTTTAACCCTATGAAACTAATCCAATTTTGCATATTCTTATACATCAGAAATTTCTATGTGAAAAATTAATGTTAATTATGAGTAAAAAGTACTCAAGGTTGAATCATTCAATTTGGCCTTAAATTGAAGGTTGGGTGTGCCTTTTTGTGAAATAGGCCAAAGTTGTCTTGCTTCACTAAAATGCACACCCATAATTCATTTATTGGCCAATACAATCGATCCAAATTATAGACTCATTATTTAATTATTTACACACTTTTGAATTATTATATGTTTACTTTGACACTTAAATAATTATGCTTCTGATTTCATACAACATTCCAAGTTTTTATTCAACTTTAATTATGTGAAAGAAGCATATAGTTTTTTTTTTAGCTTTCTCTTGCATAGAACAAATTCCTTTTTAATTCAGAGAAATAGTTCCAAATCTTCATATTAATTATCTATCTAGGTAGGTTTTGTTATTGTAAGAATATTACGCAAAATATATGTAAGGGAAAATGATGACTAGTGCTAATGAATCTCAAACTCAGCCATTGTAATCACACTCTCAAAAACTCAACACTATGGCTATTAGTATCTTGAACTTTGTTCACACTCTCAAAAAATAAACAAACAATGTAGATTAAAACCACTCTATCACAATGTCACTCTTATTCAAAAAATAAGAGCACTCTCGGAAACCATTATCTCAAAAATGTTGAAACACACATTCAATTGAAATTAAACAACATGAAACTATAACAATTAAATAACTTTCGCACTAGAAAAAGGACCATTCCAAGCCCTATGTTTTTGCAGAATACAATGGTTCGAATTTTGCAATCATTAAAGCATGAACAAGACTAATAATAACACTAACACTACACAACACACAAGATAGTGAACACAAAGGTATGGTGCCACCAATGATTGAGATTTAATTAATGAAAAATACAATATTAAAATTCTAGTGTTGTCTCCCTCTATCCTTGAGCTGGAAAAGAGTACACATGTTTATGGTTTCAGATCACAATGATAAGATCATCATGAAAATTCATTGATTATCATGTGATCTAGTTTGAGAATACACATTAACAATTTGATAACAATTTCTAAGGTTAGGAAAAAGTTGTCACAACTTTTCCAAATTATAACGATTATTAATAGAAAATCCTAATTATTTCAACTATGTTTCCCATAAACTTCTCCTTTGACAATAAAACTATCTTTTGACCAGATGCTTTCCAAATTGATGTTCATAGCTAATTTAAGTAGGTTAGTGCATCCAAAATAGATATTCACATGTATTAGAAATTCTCATGGGTTATGTTTCCTATCCTTGGCAAGGGAAAGCTATAAAGTGCAATCCTACAACAACATCTCAATAGACCAAAAACCCTGTAACATCTCAGTTGTCATTTTTAGGAGGAAAATAACCTAAAACAATAGTTCTCATGCCAAACTACAAGTGGAATTACATCATAAGGATGACATATAAAAAGAGACACAACAAGGTTGATAATAGTAAAGATAAGGCAGGAAAATGATTGCATGAGGATGCCAATTTCACATATCAATATCTCACTCCAACTTAAGTATTTGTATGTCCATATTTGCATGATTTCACATCTCAACATATCCATTCCTCTTCACTTAAACAAGTGGTTCTTCTATAATAGAAATATCTTTAGCGGGCTCTTATGAAACAACATTTTGGAATTCTTCATCTTACTCTCCAACTTGAATTCCAAACAAAATAATGGTTTTCCTTTTCAGAACCTGCTTCCTCCAGAACTTCCTTGCATCCATCACATAATATAACTAACATTACATTTGCCACTTCTTCCAAGACTCCTAATCCATTTTGTTTTCTAGACTAAAGCTACCCTTCAACCATGGTAAGTTGTTTCCTTAAATTATCATTTTCCTCCTTCAATTTATTAATTTGTTGAATAAGGAATTCAATTTAGACTTACCTAGTAAAGATACATCTTCTTGTTCCTTTTTGCACGCCTCCTCTTTCTCTTGCTCCTCAGGTTCCTTTGATTATGGTGGAACAACATGAACTTTAGATATCTAGGTATGCTTTTTTACAAATTCTTCTTAGTTCCCTTCATTTTGTTGTCCATCAAAATCCTTTGGTTTTGTTGTATCAATATATTCCTTAGATATTGGGGTAGATAATGGTGTAAAAATTACCCCCACTCCCTTCTTTCGATTCTTTCCATGCAATCACTTCTTCAATTTCCTCCTTTCACCACAATTTGTATAGGGGTATATTTTTTATATTCTTTCTTAGATTCCCCAAGAATTTCTAATTTAGGTAGCCATGTTTCAACTAACGTTTCTCCAAGCGCCACTATTTCTGCAGTCTCTGCTTCAAACCCTTCTTTGTCAATAGGGAATCTATGATAACTATCCTGAGATTTTCCACTGGATATATGCACAAGTTCATTAGTGCATGTTATTTTTCCTTCAGCAGATGTACCAAAATATGTTCTTAAGGAACTCCATCTCTTAGGGACTTCGAAAATGGGTCTAGGAGGTGTAACCACTCTTCTCTATCTAGGAAGTGTAGTTGGTTCTTAGAGCTGTAACTGCTCTGTCTTCTAGTGTTATTTCAACACTTACCTCTTAATATTCACCTTCTTGTTTCTTCAATTTCCTCTTTTTCACCACAATTTGTAACTTCTCTTCTTTGTCTATGAAGTGTAGCTACTCTACTTTTTCTAGGAGGTGTAATTAATATATATTTTAGTGGTATTTTAACACTTACCTCTTGTTATTCACTTTCACTTTCATCTACTTCAGTGGTCGGAGTATGTGACTTTGACAATAAACCAGTTCACGTGTTTCATTGTTGTTTGAGTGAATGAATTATGATTAACTTGATAAGCACATAGTTGGTTAAGGATATCTTTGGATGCTTTTCCATATTCATTACCTATTCCATATGTTGTAAATAGTTTAGCAAATAAGAGGGAAATTTTATGAGTTGTCCATTACAAACATGTGCCAATAACTGAAAATGGTAATTGAATACTATCCCAAAACATCCCTCACAAGTAATGGAATTTTGAATATCAAAACCCACATCATCTAAAGGGTGAGGAAGGGATGTTATATCAATACCTCTCCCATTTTTCCTTACTTCCTCTTTGTTGAGAAATGGAAATAAGAAGTTCTACTTTAATTTGTCCTTGAATTAAACTAAGAATTAAAATTGAATTTTATTCTCATGGCAGCTTGTAAATAGTTAATCAAGTTTAATTAACTTAATTATCTTAGGAATGTTGAGTTGGAAGTATTTCTATAGTCATGTATATGTTCTCCATAAATTTTAGGGCTCCAGTATGACTTTAAATTGAGTTGGAAATTAGATCACTCAACTTACTGAGTTAAGTTCAGTTAAATTAGTTCTAAATTATTTTTGGAACTAATAGAGAACTAAATATTGCTTCGTGCACCACTGCATCGACTAGTGCTACTCCAAGTAACTAAATATTCCCTTATGAGAAACTCATGCATGTTATTCTAGACAAACTCCCAGTTCAGACTATAGTGTAAGGATAGTGTACTACTAGTGGTATTGTTTACCAGAGTATAAATATCACACATGAATCAAAGAATGATCTTATGCTTGGATTGCACACTTTTGGAAGCATGAATTCCATTTAAATACAAGGTATTCATCCTAGAAATTACACAAGAGCTGAGGGGCTTGGTGAGCTACTGAAGAGGCTAAGGATTTAGCTTGAGCTACCTTATGAGCTGAGAGAGTTGAGCATACTTGTGTGGAATTGTTGTAGTGAGAACAAACTATGTATATTCACTTAGGTTTTTTATATATGCAATAGAAATAGTGGGGTTTGGAGTAGTGGCTTTCCCCAGATACATCTTCTATTATGTGCCATTAATTTATCTTCTTCTTGTTATTATTGTTTTCATTTATCTATTGGCTTCCACTAGTTGGAAATAGAAGTAGATTCTTATCATGTGTTTTAGTACATTGCACGAGCTTGTGAACTACAAGATTTTCTACATGGTATTGGAGCTGAGAACAATATACTAGAGGAGATTTCAAAGTTTTGAGTTTTGGGTTACTGGTGAAATTTGAATTTGCAATACATACTTCAGGATCAGCATATAGCGTTCTACAGTTTGCGACTTGAGTTTGCCTTGGAAGGAAACTAAAATTTTATAGCTAAGATGGACATAATGGAGGTTGTGCTAGAGGATAATTTCTTGAAGGAATTTGTTGATCAAGGAATTCATAAGCGAGAAACATCAAATGCAAAAAATTTAACCAAATGGAAGAAGTGTGTGGTCAAGGTGAGGTAGATAATCCTTGAGGGAGTTCGAGACCACATTTTCTCAAGTGCCCATGGAAAGGAAACTCGTGTGCTATGTGGAAAAAAATAACATACTTGTATCAGAACAATAGTGACCAAAGGAAATTGGCATTCAAATACAAACTTCGAAAAATCAAAATGGAGAAAGGCGAGACGATTATTGGAATCATGGTTTCCGAGGATGATATGCTGATTCTTGCTCTTCTAGGACTCCCAAAGAGTTGGCATAGTTATCAGGATGCTGTCATTGGTCACGAGAAGTTTCTCAATTGGGAATGACTATGGTTGGATTTAATGCAGGAGCAGATTAGAGGGAACATTAGGGATGGCTCTTCATCAAAGATTGATGATGAAGAGAACTGTGCCTTAGTGTTTAAGGTGAAGAAGGTGAAAGGGAAAGTTCCCATTCTAAATTAGATTCTTATCATGGAGTTAAGAAGAAAGATGTGACGAAACTTAAGGTCTTTCATTGTCATGATTTGGTCCATTTTGCTACAAATTTTCCACTCAAGAAGTCCAAGGAGAAGTCTCAGTAGGATCGGAAAGTGAGGCTTTGTTCTCTAAATTTGAATTGGGATTTTCCCTCATTGCATGTATGGTGTCATGAATGATCGGAAGTGTTTGGTACTTAGACAATGGAGCTTCATTCCACATAACTATTGAAAAAGAATTATTTAGTGACCTGGATGAGGAATATCTCTAGATGCATATCAAGATGAGTGACGACAGGAAGTATAGTGTCATTGTATTAGGAACAATTACCTTTCAGAGGGAGCATCAAGATCCACTCACCTGGAAGAATGTTATGCATGTGCTCAGGCTAAAGAGTAACTTTGTATCCATTGTCATGTTTGAGGATAAAGGTTATGATGTGATCTCTCAAAAGGAAAGGTGTTCCATTGATGCATAGCCACGGGTCAGGTAAAGAAGATAGGGATTCATCTGAAAATATATATAAGCTAGAGGTAGAGGAGTTTACTACTTTGAGTACAAAATAAAAATTTGTGTAGATCCAAGACATTGGCGAGTTGTGGCATAGGTGATTGGGCCACTCACATGATGGGGCTTTGCAGATATTGCAACAGATTTCTATCGGTCTTCATAAACGTATGCTTGAGAAAGTTGATACATGCAAGGGCTGTACTTTGGCAAAATACACCAAGTCATCCTTTCACGACAGAGAGAGTCAAGCAGAGGCTATTCTAGAGCAAGTCTGTTTAGATATGTGTGTACCATTCTCGACAGTATCCACGACCAAACACAGGTATTACGTTATATTTGTTGATGATTATTCTTGTAAATACTGGATAGTTTTCATGTAGAAAAAGGAACAAACCTTCAAAATTTTTGTGAGATTAAAGAATTGGTGGAGAAAGATTCAGGTAAGAGGGATAAATATTTCTAGAGTGATAATGGTGGTGATTATGTCTCAAACGAGTTTAAGAACTTCAATGCATTGGAAGGGAATAAATGGGAGCTGACAACACCCCATAACCCTCAGAAGAATGGGGTGGATAAGAGGGAAAACAAAAACATAGTAGGGGCAACAAGGGAAATGTGTCATGACCAGGGCCTACCACTGCACTTATGGGTTGAGGCATGCGACACAAGGGTTTATGTTTAGAACCATAGCCCACATTGGATACTTGAGATGAAGATATCAGAGGAGGCTTATTCCAATAAGAGGCCAGATGTTGGTCACTTTAGGATTTTGGGGTCATCAATATATTTCCATGTCACCAAAGATGCATGGAAGAAGCTTGAGTTGACAGTAGAGTTGGGGATATTTGTTGGGTACACTGGTACACTTCACAACTATGAGGTATACTTACTGACCAAAAGGATGCCAATGGTTCACAGGGATGTCAAATTCGATGAGGAGAAGGCCATGTGAGTTTCTCTTAAAAGGGAAATTGAGCTACATTCAGATGACGAGATTTTAGCTCCTAAGGTTGAGGAGTGTCATATTGATGTGGAGCATCCACATGTAAAAGATCCGAGAGTGCAGACATACACTCTGGGAGAGTCTTCTAGAGAGCAAAGAAAGTGCACCAGATAGGCTAAGAGATTGTTGGATGATTCATGGGAGAATGTGGGAGCACCCACTTCTCAACGCAGGCAGAGGAGGTCACCTAAGAGGTACACTAGATACATGTATCTAATGGGCGAATTTTTTGTGATAGAGCCATCTTCCTTTAAGGAAGTAGTACAACAACTGGTTTAGGTTGATACCATGGTGGAGGAGTATGACTCTATAGTTTGTAATAGTTTTTTGGATGTGGTTTTGAGACCAGAGGAAAATTCAATGGTGAGCTCCTATTGGCTTTACAAGGTAAATCAAGCTACATATGGTAGTGTAGAGAAGCATAAGGCTAGATTTGTGGCCCATGGCTTTTCAATGGTAGAGGGGATTAACTATGATGAGACCTTTGCTCTTGTTGCAAGGTACTCATTAATTATATCTATATTGGAACTATATGAAAAGATGGGTTGGAAGATACATCAGATGGATGTAAAGAAAACATTCCTTAATGGCATGATTAAGGAAGAGGTGTACATAGAGCAGTCTGAAGGTTTTGAAATCTTTGACAGTGAGTCACATGTGTGTCAGCTCAAGATAGCATTGTATGGGCTGAAGAAAGCACCTAGTGCTTGGTACACCAAGATATATATTTAATTCACTGGCTTGGATTTGATGAAGAGTGAAGCAAATGTGAACTTGTACCGCATAGTAGTGGAAGGTAAAATGTTGATCATTGTACTTTATGTTGATGATCTCATACTGACATGTGATGATCATATGATCAAGTCTTGCAAGGAAAACCTTTCAAGAGAGTTTCAAATGAAGGGCATGGGGTTCATGCATTACTTTCTTATCATGGAAGTATGGCAGGGAGATGGGCATTTGTTTGTATCTTAGGGAAAGTATGCCAACGAGATACTTAGGATATTCTGCATGGAGAGAAGCAAACCCATGGGGACTCCTCGAGAAGGTTCCAGAGGAAGGAGGATGCTACTTCAAGGGAGGTAGTGGAATCTCATATTTACACGTAGCTTGTGGGTTCAGTCATGTACTTGGTGAACACATGATTGTATACGTACTATGAAGTTAACCAACTTAGTCAAGCAATGGTTAGTCCAACCAAGTTGAATTGGACGGTGAAAATCATGTGTTGAGACACCTCAGGAGCACTTCTTAGTATCGATTATGGTAAATATGGACAAAAGGAGTGAAACTTCAAGGATTCACTTATATAGATTGGTTAGGGAGTCCATCTGACTAGAAGAGAAGATCAGGAGGGATACTCAATATTGGGTCAATGCTAGTTTCTTGTTACAACGGGAAACAAAGATCAATTACACTTAGTTTGACAGAGGTCAAGTACATGGGTGCGAGTTAGGTAGCATGTGAGGCCATCTAGATGAGGAAGATCTTGGTTGGTTTTTATGGTTAGTAGATGGATCCAACTATAATTTATTGCGATAATAAGATTTATATCAAACTCTCTAAAAATCGATTTTTTCATGATCTATCCAAGCATATTTATATCTGATATCATCATCTCACAGATTATCTAGTGAGGCAGATTATGTTGTTAGAATACTTTCCCACAAAGGAGAAATATGTTGACTTTTTGACAAAGGAATTGTCAAGATGTAAATTCAATTTTCACAGAGATAGGATTGGGGTAGCTGATAATCCCTTTCTTGTTGAGAGGGAGTGTTGAGAGATGGCAACAAGAAATTCTAGTTTAATTTGTCCTTGTATCAAACTGAGAATTAAAATCTAATTCTATTATCATAGAAACTTGTTACTTAATTCATCATCTATTTAACTTGAGTGAGTGTATCACTACCTTAATAAATATTAATTAAACAATACCCATGTGCAGTAAGAACATAATAAGTCATCACACATAAGAAACGCATCAACACACATGAACACCAAGAGTTCTAGGTGGAAACCCAACGTGGGAAAAAACCATTGTTGTTGTCTCTATCTTATTTTTATTATAAAAAAAAAATTCTTACAAGATTGTACTAGCACAGACTCATACCGACATGCCGACACCTAGCTCAAGAAGGCTACAACCTTCTCTCATTCTCGAGTTGGAAACCTTTTTCTAGTCATGTATATGTTCTCTCTAAATTTCATGCGTCTAGTATGAGTTTAAATTGAGTTGGAAATTAGATCACTCAATTTACTAAGTAAGTTTAGTTAAATTAGTTCTAAATTGTTTTTGGAACTAAGAAAGGACTAATAGTTAGCTGGTGCAGTAGTGCATCCACTAGTGCTACTCCAGCTAACTAATGATTCCCTTATGAGAAACTCATGCATGTTAGTTCAGAGAAAGAGCGAGTTGAGACTAGAGTGCAGGGAGAGTGTACTATCAGTGGTATTATTTACTGGGGTCTAAATATCATGCATGCATAAGAGATTAATCCTATGTTTAGATTGCAAAGTTTTGGAAGCATGAATTCCATTTAAATACGGGTTATTCATCCTAGGAATTATGCAAGAAATTAGGGGCTTGGAGATCTACTAAATTGGATAAGGATTTAGCTTGAGCTAGCTTATGAGCTAAGAGATTTAGGCATACTTGTGTGAAATTGTTCTAGTGATAACAAGCTTTGTATCTTCACTCATATTTCTAATATATTCAATAGAAATAGCGAGGTTTTGAGCAGTGTCTTTCCCCAGATACATCTTCTGTTATGTACCATTGATTTATCTTCTTCTAGGCCTTATTGTTTTCATCGATTTATTGGCTTGCACTGGTTGAAAGTAGAAGTAGATTCTTGTCTTGTGCCTTATTACATTCCATGAGCTTGTGAATCTACATTATTTTCTACACTCTCCTTGCTAAAATATTGTTTCCCTAGATGTTGGAACTGTTATTTTCCTAGATGGCCAACAAGAACCTATTTGAGGTAAATCTATTAGCTTGGCAATTATGTCCTTTATAACATCAATTATGAACCCTTTAACCTCTGAATGTTTCTCATGAATTTTTTTTCTGAATTCCATAAAAATCTATTCATTGAAACCTTGTAGCTTCTCAAAGCAGACTAGCCATCCTACATTCCTAAATATTTTTAGGGCTTCTAGATGTTGTAGCATTCCATCAATGGAATCTGGTTCATGATGGAATTTCACTCCTCCCATTGTTGTTTTAGAGACTGTTAGTATTGAGAACTTCTCTAAGACTATTACAGGGCAATACCTGGTCAATAAAAATACCTAGGTAGAGAACATCGGTCGAATGAAGTTTGGCAATGGGCAGGGAATAGTTAATGTTATCCCTTCATTGAATTCAGGATTTCAATGATCAATCACAACTACCAGTAATTATTTCTAAGTAACCACATTCATTTTTACAATCACAGTAGGAGTAAGGGTGACAATGGGTAATTAGTGATTTAGGATACATGTATTGTCTATTGACCATGTGGTAATTACATAATTTGGCTTACGTACACTCCTCCCCCCAACTTAATTACAAAATTCATCCTCAACATGTGTAACAAAAAAAATCATATCCAATTCCATAATAAGGAGCAAAATATGATGTTACAGAGGAAGCTAAAAAGGAAGCTACAAACAAAGCTTAAATGAATGTTAAAAACATTGCCATAACATGGAGTAAAATAGGACATTATATAAGAAACTATATTAGGAGCTAAAGAATAGGATAAACTGGGTGCTAAAGTCAGTGATAAATAGTGTCGACTATCTATTATCAGCATAGAAAACACCAAAATTAGCACCATATTGATAAATAGCATTGATTTTTTCAAAAAGGTGAGAAAAATACACTAAAATAGTTAGTGGAAGAAAAAAGGGAGCTAAATAGGGATAAAATCACAACAATTTGTTGTAGTTCTCTACTAAACTATGATCGTAATAAAACAAGGGATGAAAATTCCAAAATGCCTTACAAACTTACCATTAAATCCCTTCTAGACAACACAATTTCTACAAGACCATTTTTGTAAACAAGGGATGGACCATAAGAAATATGAGCCATGGTGTAAATAGGTTGCAAGTGACTAAGCAAGAATGGGAAACGAAGAAACAATGTGCAGGCAACTAGGTAAAATGAGAGAATGAAATGTGCTAGAAATTAAAATGTAACCTCAAACCAAACCATCATCATTGTAGGATTTCCTCCCATGATATCCAATGTTCAAACCATGGGCCACTTGAAAGCTGTGAGGTGAGGCAACATGCAATAGAATGTGCAGAAAATACGTGTGCCTAGACACATGTTGAATGCACTAGTACCTAATAATTTATGCCATTCTAATCAAATTGTTGAATGAAATGTGGTTTAGTAACATAATTAGACATTAATATTATGGTTATATACTAAAGTGAACCATATATCCAAATAATAAAGGTGGTAAATGATAGGGCCCAACTTAACATTACATGCCAATGTTTAATCATAGTGACAATGATAAAGAGGAGTGCAACAATATTCGCCTAAGGCCAAAGTTTTGACCATAGTTTACATGATAAATGGGTATCAAGGTATACTCCTAAGGTAGGATCACATAAACCTTCCAAGGACCTCGTAATACACTATATCAATTACAATTATGAATTAAATAACTTGTGTTATCATAGGGATAACATGGGAGTTCCCCCTCAAAAAAGCTAAGTGGTCAGTTTGGAATTAATAACTTTGGACCATAAGCACATAGAAACCAAGGAGATTTATGATGATACTTGAATCAACAAAATCATGAGGAATTTAACAAATAGTGCTAGAAATATCACCTAAATGTGTATAAGGGTGAAATGTATGGTAATATGAGAAATAGCCCCTTGGAAAAAAAATAAGGGTCGATTTTGAGGTACACTACATGATTCGTGGTATCTATGGCTATAAAATTGTAACCTTTATAACATTGAGAAAGTAGAGTGTCATTTTTTTCATTGGATAATTTGGTTTATTGAAGCATTATAATACTAGGAATTTCCTATTTCATGTGATATTTTAATAGCCTCTATTTACCTCTACAGTTTAGGCCTCTTATGTTCCAAGAGATGAGCTTCACTGAGAAGCAACAGGGGTGAAGGAAAACACCTCCTAGATGACACTGAATTTCCCTATGTTTACTAGAATTTTCTCTACATCCTTAATTAGATCCTTTTATACCTTTATCTTCATCTTCTTTGGACTAATTACGAGATTCTTAAAACAAATTTTTTTAGCAAACTCAATCCTGGGGGAAGCATGGGATTTGCAATTTCAGAATTTGATGTAGGTATAGTGGAAGATCTTCATCTATTGATATAGGATTAATTTTAGGTCCTTTCATTTCCATTCCTTTACCATGGAAAACAAATCCATTTAATCAACATCCATTTGAGTGTTTAAGTATAAACTTTCACCCAATCTATAGAATCCTTTAAATCTCCTATCACTTGTAAGTTTAGATTGTTGAAGTGATACAATTAAAAATATTAACATAAAGGACTAATGCATATTATTGTAGTCTATGTTAGATAGTTGTATTTTTATTTCTAGAATAATTCAATAATTCACATTAGTCATTTTTAGTTGTATTACTTATTAGGTAATTGTATATTTTAACTCTGAACTGAACTAGTCTGCTATGTTAGTCATTTTTAGATGGGTCACTTAATATTGCTCATTTTTGGTAGTATTTCACTTGGAAAATCTACGGTGACTAATCTTTTTAGTCACCTAGTCACTAGTTTCTCATTTGCTACTAGTGAATGTGAACTCACCTCCATTGTTTGTTCTTCAAAAATTAATTGTTCTATTAGTCTTGTTTTCTACCATAACTCTAAATCATTTAAATGTATTAAAAATATCATCTACAAAAAAATACTTTGGAGCTAATTCATTATGTGTATTTGGGATAGTAATAGTGTAGTTTCTAGGTGACTCCAGATACTCTATATCCTTCATTAATGATTTCTCCAAGATGACATGGTTATGTTTCCTAGATAATCAATCAAAGGATTTTTATATGTTTTAAGAGTTCAAATATAATTTGTAAAACTAGATAGATAGGAAAAATAAAGATGGTGAGAATTGCCAATGAAGGTGAAATTTATGGTAATGAATTTGAGAAATTCATCAAATAACATAATTCAATTCACCATACAACTAATCCATATACTCATCATTAGAATCAAGCTAGAATAATAATGAATATGGCATTGACGGACAAGGAAAGTAACATGTTCAAACTGTGGGATGGACATAACAGTTCTGGCCAAAGACAATCAACACTACATGTTACCTATTTAACATGTATTCATCCTTAGCATCGTTCAACAAAAATCCATATGTATTACAGTTTTAAAAAAATCCATAACTCAACATATTAAAGTCTTTGGATATGAGGGTTTTTTCCATATCTCAAAGGAGCAATGGAAAAAGTTAGATAGCAATGAAATAAGGTGCATTTTAATTGGCTACAAGGATGTAATGAAAGGAAATAAGTTGTGGGATATGGTTATGATGAAGACAATTTATAGTTGAGATGTTATATTCAAGGAAGGTAGGTCTATTTATATGACTAAAAAGACTCCATAAATTATTGAAAAATGTCAAAATTAGAAGAAGAAAGAGAGGACATGGCCAAGTTTCTTGATGAACATTTTGTAGGTATTTTAATGTATGTTAAGGTCCACACTTTAATAGATATTTCTCATACAATGGGAGAATTAAGAAGGTACATTACAACACCTAGAAAACATAATTAATCTATTGTCAAAAGAGTATTCAAGTGATTTTATAGCACAAGTCATCATGTGATCCCCTACCATGAACAACCTAAGGATGATAGTGAAGCAAATGTAAAAGGATTTACCGATGTTGATTACATAGGTGATTTAGGTAGAAGAAGGTTGACTAAGGGATATGTGTTCAAAACTTTTGGTGGACATATTAGCTAGATGAGTAAGTGACATTCGTTGGTGAAAGTATCAATGACGGAGGTTGAATACAAGGAAATAATTCATGTAAGAAAGGAAGAAATATAGTTGTGGTAGTTGTGTCTAGATATTAAGTTTTCTTAATAAGAAATAAAGTTAGGTTGTGATAGAAAAAGTAAAATATTATTGGAAAATAAACTATATTACCATTAAAGGACAAAAAATATTGATGTATAGTATGATTTCATTAGAGACATGGTGGAAAGAGAGAAGGTGTTTCTAGTGAAAGCAGACATGTTGAATAATTTTGCAAATTTATAATAGAGTATATGAGTGTTTGTAAATTATATTGTTAAATAGAGGAGTTGGGTCTAGGAAACTTGGTTTAATAAAATAATAGCACCAACAATTCATGAAAACAATACAAGTGGTAGAATGCTAAGGTTCTAAATTTTTTCATGCCCTTAGTCAACTAGAGTTCAACTATTGATGATCTAGTTAGGCAGGATGACTAGAAATAAACCTAAACAAGTTTGGTGGACAACATATTCACTAGGGAAGACAAGTAGATTATTCATTCAATATACCAATAATGAAGTTGGAATATCAATTAGCTTAGTTGGAGTTAATGTGTAGTTGAGTAGCTGACAAAATTGAATAGTCAACTAAAGTAGTTGAAGGAATCATAGCCAAGCATAATGGTGTAGTCGAATTAGAATAGTGCTCAAAATGGAATCCACTATATATTTGAAATGGTTACGAATCATGAGATTCTTAGGATATTAGATAATTATATCCAACCACTTGTATTGATTTGAGATGCTACAAAATGGGTTTTACTATGCCTTTAACTAGAGCATGCTGTAAGGTTGATGAGAGATGATGATGATTCATGATCAATAGAGATTAGGTGATGTATGAATACATTAGTCTTAGGTGTACACTAAGTTAAATATTCATTATAGACTAGCTATAATAATGAGTTAAGAATATAAGAGTAGTGAAGCTAACATGTTAGCTAGTTTTCATAGTTAAGGATCTCTGATGCAGGAGTATCCAGCTCAGGGTGAACAAAAACAAACGTCTTTGTTTCACAGGCTTACATGTAGATAGGTTGAAAGGTCATTGTACCTGAGTCTTTTAAATTCCTTTAATTCCTAGCATTTAGGACTTGACAACACATTATGTTTTTTTTAATTTCATTTTAATTTCCTTTAGTTATTGTTTTTAATTAATCATAGAATTTAGGTGAACAGAAATTGACAATTATCCAATGTAACTTCTTGTAACCATTGACAGTTTCTAAAACTATTCAGCAACTCATACAAAAAAA